>CVRI01000020.1:1061506-1177330 GCA_900005825.1 Clunio marinus | reverse complement strand
GGTTTATATGTGAATTGTCAAGGTTACATGAATGATAAGAGTTAAACTCTTTTACTCTCTTCTAACACTATCTAACTTCTTAACAGAGAGTTTAAAGAACGTTGAAGTAATAAATATAATTTTAATTAGATGAACAGAAATTAAGAAGCGAAGGTTCAAAAAGATAACAATGACATAAGTCACTGAACAGAAAATATATTAAATGAATAAATATTTAATAAAAATCGATCAGAATCAGCATAAAATGATTTCGAACGGAAAATACCAATTACAAAAAGCAATAAATTCAGATGGCCACCGAAAACTGATAAATTCAATCATCCATTGATAATCAGAGGGAAAATTGAGTTGGAAAACGTTGCTTTAAAATTTCATTAGACGAGTTTCCTGTCTCAGTTCAAAGTAGAAATTATAAATAAAAATTTTATTATGAAAACTGTGGTTTGATCTGTGCAGTAAGCAATTCAATTCATTTCATTTCTGCGTGTATGATTCCTGTTCAATTAATTTAAATGAACATGTTCTGCAAACTACAAGCATCATTGCATAATATTTAATATAAAGTCAGCTCAGAATAATAAGTAAGAAGCGAAAGGTCATGAATATCGAGGAAACAACATGAAGCCAATGCAATTAATGACTTTATTGATATAATTGTAACTCTTGTATGTAAACAAAACAAATTATGATTGTCTTTAAGCCTAATGATGACATTTACGATAATTAAAATGCTTTAAAATTATTTACTTGCTTATTGGAAGAGTTGTTGGAAATATGTTTGACAATAAATTAATTTAAAATTTCAATAAAGTCTTGTCTCGAATCGAGCAAGAAAAAACAGCAAAGTGGACGCGAATTAATTGGCATATTTATTGATAGAAATAAAAAAGAAAGATTCAATCAGTTTTGACGACTGATAGATCTGCATAGTTCGTTAATATTTTGATGATTCAACGTGGGTGGGCGTTACTCAACATAGCTTACCAATTAGTTAATTATAATTATTGTTCTTCTTGCTGATTTCAATTTCAAGATAACTGAAATTGAATGCTTGCGTTTTCGATTGAGTCAGAGACAGTTAGCCTCGTTTTTCTAGGCTCTCGCTTGGTTATTTTTTTACGATCAAATGAATAAATTTTACGATTCGACATAATTGCAAATACGCTTTTCTGTTGTCAGATTTAATGACATCTCAATTGATCGGACGGATGCTTAAGACTCATCAAGGATTCTGTTAAGTCAGACAACTTAATTGATCCGCAGGGAATAAACGTCAAGGAAAAGTAAAGAAATTCACTTTCTGTTTGATGTAATCATTGAATGGCTTATTTAAAGAAGGAAAGAAATGAAAAAGTTGTTTTCCCGAATTGATCAATTTGCAATTGAGATTAGACTTCGGTCTTTTGAAAGAAACTCTTACATATAAGTTTTAATTAATATCAGATTTCTCTCGACTTCTTTTAGTGCATTTTAATTAAATTGTAATTTATTTCTTCTGGTCTGGTGGTACACACAAGCAAGCAAGCAAGCATTCGAATATTCCTACTTAAGTAAGTAAATTAACTGTTAATTTCTTCGAAGCCACATCGGTAAACGTTAAGACTAAAGTTTCGTTTTTCAAGATGTAATCCAATGCAATCAAGTCTTCGATTATTAAATACATATTTATATTTGTTTAATTTTCCTTCTCATTCCACTCACCTCAGCGATTACAACAACGACGTGAATTCAAAGATTAATAATTGAAAAATAAATAAAGTAAGAGAATTGCATTTATCTGTTAATTAGATTGGCTGACAACGGGCAGTTTACATTTATTTGACCGAAGATTAAGTTTAATACACATTAAAGCAATTCAATTATCTCATTGGAAGTATCATCGTCTTGGCTATCGTAAATTGAAGATAGAAACTGCAGACTAGACACTTGTTGAAAGTTTTGGTTTTGTTTCTATGACTACTTGAAAGCTTTTGTCGTGTGGAGAAAGAATGAAATCTGATATCAGTTGATATGAAATTTCTTTTTTGACAATGAAACGACAAGCAAATCGATCAACGTTGTACTTATTGTGACTGACTGAAGAGAGAAACGAGAAAATGACATGAAAAACAATATTCTTTGTTTACTTTTTTATTTTTCCTTTCCATCCCGACAACATTTTTATCGATTTCTCATGCTTCAGATTTCTTTTACGTTGCTCTCTTATTGTTTTTCCATGAATAAAAAAGAAAAGTTTCGTCTGTAATTTTGTGTAATTACTTTCAATATGAAGCAGACAGTTATGCGACATACAAATTAAGATAAAAACATTTTCCTTTTGCTAAATACTTCGACTCGTATTTCAATGGAAAGTGATGCGTGAAGAAATTCTAAATTGTGCAACCTCAAAGCCGCCTTTCATCTTCCAACTTAGTCGTTTTACTCAAATCAGAAATTGTTTCCCAAATTTTGAAAAGAAGCTACTTGAAGATGTTTGTAATGAAGATGTTTAGAAGATCCTTTCATTTGGATTGTAATGGATCGAAGATGAAAGATAAAAAACGTAAAAGATTGATCTCTCTTTAATACATCACATGGTAGAAAAAGATTCCCCAGAAGAATTTTAATCTCCATCCATGCACAATGTTTTCTTTATTGTGTTTGTATCTCTAAGTAGCTTAATACGCATTGTGAACAATTTTTAAGTCGCCTTCTGTTACTCGCCCTTTTCAAAAAATCTTTGTTTGAGAATTGTAACAAATCAAAAGTGAAGCATTAAAATATTTCGAGTAGAAGAAATTAAGTTGAAAGGTTCATTCTTTATGTTGCTTTGGAAATAAATATTTCATGATGATGTTAAGCTCTGCAAACGACAGTAAAGACAAGCCCTGTGCCTTCAAAGAAACACCAAAATCAGCCAAACATAAGAACAATGCATTTGAAGGTGATAAGAACGCATTTTATTGCTTCTTGAGTCATAAATCATCAACATTCATTTCTAGTTCTCTATTTAACATGCATTTATGCGTAAAGGAGTGTTTTTTACTTTTTCTTCCTTCATTTCGGCTTCTAAAATCTCATGAATCCAATTTAGAAACAATAAACCACAAGAAAACCAAGCGGAAGACAGAAAACGAACGATAAGTCAGAAATTCTTCTTTCATAAATTTCCATTTCACATGCACCTTCTAAAACGATATTCAATGTTAGCATAGGAACAAAGACAAGAAGTTACCGAAGCGATTTGTCTCGTAAATGTTTCAAACAGTTTTTAACAGTCTGTGATTTTTTTATGGTCGTTTCTTTCAATATTTTGCTGCTCATTGTGTTTGTACCATACTTTAGCTTCATGAATTTGCGTTTTTTTTTTTTCATCTCTGAAATTCAGGGTATTACCTTTCATGAAATAATTACTTGGTTGGAGTTCTAAAGCTCCACAAAGACGGATCATTAAATTTTAATGACGTTTTTTTTTGTGTGCTTCGAATTTGACTGCAACATTTTTTTGAAAGAATAAAAAACATTCCAAGACATCGTGATTTGGAATCTGTGGCATGACGAGTGTCTGACATTTTTACTCCTTCTTCTCATTAAGAAACTTTGCGACAATGTTGAATGAAATGGAAGAATAAACTTCGATTGAAACTTTATCCTTTCAAAGAGCTTCAAGTCATTCCATCTGCTTGTTCACTCATTCAAGAGAAGTTTGAGTTTTATTGTCTCTTAATAAAAATAAATCTGTTGCGATGATGAGTGTCGATAACAAATGATGTAAAGTTGCGTATTTAAGCTAAGACAAGGAAGTGTAATTTTCATCTTCGAAATCTTAATGGTAAAACTTCTCGTCATTCTTCTTAATTGAGCGAACGAATCGAAAACTTTTAACAACATTTTTGTCTTTCTTCATCTTTTTTCGTTATCGTAACAGTTCTCGATATAAAATTTTTTATTTAGACAAAAGTTGAAGTTAAACTTGATCAGAAAATTACGCAAATCGTTCCGTTATTCATTCGAATAAAAATCTTCTATTGTTGTTGAACTCTTTAAGTAAGCTGATGAGTTTTATTGTGCACAAGTTTCGCTTATTGTAATCTTAATCCTTTGTAAAGTTTTCTTATTCTTTCCCCCGTCTCTCTCTCCCTCCCTCTCTCTTCTTAACGATATCGTGCAGAGTTTAATTGAAAAAAAAAGTTAATCATTATTAATTCTTTTTTATCATCATGCAAAATGTGGTGAGAATAAAGCAACAAAAAAACAAAAAAAAAAGAAATGATGGAAGTTTAACAAAAGACCGAGGGCCAGGTTGAAGTTAATGAAACGAGAAATCTTAAATTGATCACTTCGACTACATTTCGTGCTCATTGTATTGCACTGATATTAAGAAAATTACTACGTTCTTCCTCTACATTAGCTTTATATACATTGATTTGTGTTGAGTGATTATAGCAATTGATTGGAAGCCTCGAACTTTAAGTAAGCATGTCTCAATCCAAAGATATCTTTCATTTCTGCAAACTAAGTTATTCTCGTAGGAATTTCCAGGAAATTCTCTGAAACTTTGAGTGTTTGGTTTATTGGCGCTGACTACAAAGTTAACTGACTTAGCCATAATTTGATTATTTATTCAAACAACAAACGTTCAATTCTGGAGCGAATACGATCAAAGCATTTCAGCACGAGCGGAGAAGCAGAATAAGAAAAAAAGGAAAGAAAAAAATTAAAATTTTGATGGAAAAAAGGCAAAGTGTGAACATTAAAATGATTCAATTTAAATTAATGTTTCGTTGTTTCAATTTTCACTCCAATTTGTTCATGTTTTGTAATTCAAATTATCAATCATTAGCTTTGAATCGCCTTTTGCTGATCTATGCATGTGATATTCGTTACCGTGTCGAGAGAGATGAGATGTTTAAAGAAATGAACAGTTTGGTCATTAATTCGTTTGATGGCCATGAAGTGAAGCATGATACGATTAAAATGAATGGACAGTAATTTTTTATTTCAATTCACAACAAAGTGAAATGTTGATCAGTGAATGAAATGCACTTTTTCATTTGAATTTCTAACTTAACTACTTACATCCATGTTGGCACTCCTTGTAATCCATTTCCGTTTTCCACAAACCAGACAAGCGTGCAAAGTGTAATCCAAAATAATTTATTACGCGACATTTTTTACTTTTTTTTCTTTACTTTCTTCCAAATTGCACTCAAATTTCCATACTTCTTGTTTCGAAAAATTTAAAATTATTGATTACTTTTGCAAACTAACTTTCACAATCAATTTTTTTACTTCTATTTTTAAACACTTTTAAGATTTTAACTTTCAGAAATTCCCGCAATCTTTTCAACTTGATTAAGATTCAAAACAAAGAAAGAAGAAAAAGCAACAACGATGGACAAACTTTTACTACAATGATAAATGCATTCTTTTATAAATTCAATTATCTGCACTAATAGCGATTTTTTTGGGTTGCACTTTTTCCAGCGTTTGCACAATCTTGATTTGCTTCCACCTCGTTTGTTAGTTAAAAAATTATCCACAATTTTTCTCCTTTTTTTCTCGTCTTGCGGTGCAAAGAAAAATTTTTTCACTTCGTGTTTTAGCAAGAGACTTTGCTTAATGTTACTTTTTCCACAACATAATTCTCAGACATGAGCAAAAATTTAAATTAATAGCAGCAAGAAAAAAAAATTAACAATTGCGCGATATTTGTAAGAATTATTCACGATTTGTTGTTATGCAGATTTTTTTTTATATTTTGCTTTTCAAGCATATCGAATATTTAATCAAAGCATAATTTAATTCTTTCCTCGAACAAATCCTTATAAAATCTCATTTACACATCAAAGCGTAGAAATTGCAAACCGAATTTCCGTTGGTCGCTCTTCACACTTTTCGTTTCCGTTAATTTATTAAACTAAATCAATTTTCCTTTCCTAATTTTCAATCTTTTCCGCACAAATATTTATAAATTATTTAGGACTTTCATTCACTTTTATCTTTTTTTATTAATGTTGCTTTGTATTCTTTCCTTAACAAAGTTATTATCTGAACAACTAGACAAAACGATCCGTTCGATGCGACTATTGAGATACATGTGAGAGCGAATGAAGTTCTTCAAACTGTTTCGGATGTATCTGGATACTTCATTTCGAAATTCGTCATGAGAGAGCGAGTTGCAATGTTCGAATCTCTTAAAACTCAACAACGTTTCGAACTGAAATGTTCTTTATGCTGCGTTTTTCCTTTTTCTTTCAATTCTTTACACAATCTTGTGTTGTTAAAAGAAATATCAAACCGCAAAATTTTCCTGAAGAAAATCTAGGGCGAAACGGTCACGGAACAACGCTTTTTACATGACGAACGGCTAACATCAAACGATTTTTTTAAACGATAAATATCGGATATTTCTCAACTCTCTGTTTCTCTTCATACGACGATGCTTTTGTTGCTTATTGCTTAAAGAAAGGCGGAGCTTGGGAAACGCAATTCTTAAAAGAAAACCACTTTGTGGTAGAAAACAAAGCAGAAATAGAGAATTTCGTTCAATTTTGCTTAGATTCATAAGTTGATGTATGTCGAAATCTTTTTGAGAAGGCGAGATTTGTTAATTATAATTAGTTTTATTGCTGAAACGTGAGCAAGTATTTAAAGTTGTCAATAACACTAATAATTGATTTCAAAAGATTTTTCACAACTCTTAAGCGAAAGATAAAAAGCATTTCGTGTTTCGAGGATTTATGTTTGTTATTATTAGTTTAAGTAACATAAAAAAATCTCATCATCATCAATTTATGATTTAAATCAAAACTTCACTCAGCGCCAGATAAACAAAATCTCCAAAGCGTGATCGCATTTAAAATTCGAGTCAAGTGCATCGTTGATTTGTGTGCGCAAGAGAACATTAATTAAACTTTCGTTTAAACCTGTATTTAAGAATCATTATTTCATGTGTTTTATTTATTCTCTTGTTTTATTCATTCTTTCTTTGGCAGATATTCTCGTTTCTTCTTGAAAAAGCGTCTCGTTCTTTCAATAAGTGTTCGTTTTTGTTTTAAAAGGAACAAAAAGAAAGGTTCCGACAAAAATAAGAATAAAATGAAAGCAAAGAATTGTTGTTGCCTCTTTAATGCCTTTTCAACACGAGATAAAAAGATGCGTTAGAATATTCAGGGGAACCTCTCAAAAATATCTTTTAGATGAATGAAGTTGGAGATCTCTAAACTCCCTCAGCCCTGGTAGAATATTTTAACTTCATTTGATAGAAAATATTCTTGAAATTTCATTCCCGATGTTCGTAACATTCGATTTGATTATTTTTCTTTTTTTTCACGAGTTCCAGTCATCTCCAAGTTATTTATTTCTTTTTGTTAATAAGTATCCGTGCTGTCGATATAATTAATAATATTTCTAAGCTCTCCGTGCTTCATTTTTCATTATATTAATTGACTTGAAAAGAAGATTGAAGAAATGTTGGAATTTGAATCCTTTTACGATTTATTTCTTCTTCTCTTTATAACAAGTAAGAAGCAAGAAGATTTCAACTGTGAGTTTACCACCAACCGATAAAAGGATGAGAAAAAAGTCGATAATAATTAATAAATTACAGTCATTGACGTTTTCAGGGCCTTCTTGTGTTATAATAAGGTGATAAAGTTATAAATTATCACGTCAAGTCTTGTCACGTTTGGTGATCATTGTTGATGAAATGTGACATCTGGCAGACGACGGCCAATGAAACTTTAAGATTAATTTGCTTAAATGTTTAAGACATTTGTAAAACAAGAAAGTGAGTAAAGTAGAAAAAAAATGAATCGATGTTACCAATAATAAATAAATATAAGCTTAAGCTTAGTTTCTTTAGAAACCATTAATACGAATATGGACAGTAATCATACATAAATTCATGAGATTTTTTATGGTCGAAAATGTAAAAATATGTAATTTAAATTAATGAAAATTAATGATATATTCATAACAAAAGAGATTCAGTGAAAAAACAGAAAGAGAGAGAGAGGGAAATAATATTAAACATTTGTTAATTTGTTACGCATATTTATTATTCCTTTCTCAAAATAACCCAAAAGCCCGTCAAACATCTTTTATTCAAAATAATTAATAAGAAGAGCTTTCAACTTCATTGTGGGTAATGAAAATGAAATTCTTTGAAATTTTAATATAATTTTTATTATAGTTAGTGGTTGGTTGTAAAAGATTTGGAAAATATTCATTTCTTCGTCATCATTTTTTCGAAAAGTAGATATAAAGTTTATTGTTGGAATGAATAATTCTTTTTATCATTTTTCCTTCGGACCTGACGACTGACGTCTCATCAATATTTTCATGAGAGATTCTACTAAGAATAGAAAGAAATGTTTCTGGAATATCTTCTTCAAATTTAAGATTTACATTCAACTTAGACCAAAGGTATAATTACTGAATGATCCTGTGTGGTGTGTTAAAAGCGTTGCTCGATATATGAACCATGAATGTGTATTTATATTCTCGTTAGAATTTAATTTGGAACAGATTCTCATTTTAAGGAGGTGAAGATGAGGATCTAGAAGCAATTTAATTTCATTTTTTTGACGCCATAACTTGTTGCAGTCAGACATCAAAGAGTCTCAAAAACGCGAATATAATTATAGTTAATCACTCATAGCATCACGCAAAATTTAAAAGAGAATTCGACTAAACCGCAAATTTAACACAAACTCGGTACAAATATAGATTACAAGCATAATTTCTCAATTTTTTACTTCTTCAATAGAAGATGTCATGAATTTAATTTATGCGAATGTGAGTCACATAATGAAACAATAAATCAAGCCAAGCAAAGTCGAGTCGACTGAAAGGAAGATGAATAAAAAACAAAACTTAATGGGAATGACCACGACAGTCATCTTCAAGTCCTTTCAAATGCAAACCAAAGTTGGAAAACAAGACATGAAAGAAATTGTCGAAATAAAGAATCAAAAGATACGCAAAGAGAGACAATCAGCACACACAAAAACCAGCTCAGCATCAGCAGAATGCGAAAGAAGTTGGTATACTTATAAATAAACTGTTGTATTTATTGTCGGTATTTTTCTTTTTGAAGATCAAATGTTTCGATATAAGAAAAAGAATAAAGCAAAATATGTGATAGCATAAAAACGTAAGAAAGAAAGGAGAAATAATCATTGAAAAGCTCAACAGGTACAAAATAAAATATCGTCGATTTGTAGAGTAAATGACGTCAGAACGTGAATTATGTATTCAAACAGAGGTAGGGAAAAGATATTTTATGCTTCTATCCTGCTCTATATTAATAATTTTATTACAGATGACGGTTTGAATGTGTTTTGAAGAAAATCTTTGAAGCAAACTATGCAAAATTATATTTCAGCTTATGATATGTAGAAAATTAAATATTCAATAGGATATTTAATTGATATTATGAATATTAACATTTCGTAGTAGAAAGCCAAATTTAATAAAAGAGAATTGCTAATTTGCATTCAAATTTCAAAAATTCATTGGCTTAATTCTTGAATTTAATAAAATTGAATGGCTTAAATACTTTTTGAACCATAAAACTTGTTGCACATTTTGCTATAACATAAAAAGTTCCAGACAGACAATCATAAGGTGAAGCATAATCAACTCATAAACTATCTTCTTGAATTAGAAGTTCTACTGGAAACGACGATTTTATTCAAACAACACAATCTTGTTACTTGTACAAGTTTACCATACAAGTTTTGAAACATTTGTAATGTTTTAATGTTTCGTAGACTTGTCCGATGTTGCTTTAAATTCTCTCAATATTTTTCTCAAATTCGCCTATCAAGATCATGATGAATCTGTGTTTATGACAGAGATTATAAATAAAATTATTTTGGATCATTTATTCTTGCATTCAAATGTGTTTGAATAAAAATTGTAAAATGATTTCCTTCTTTTTTAATGGAAATCTCTTAATTCAAATCATTTTAATATTGAATTAAATTTGTAGTGTAATAATTTTATATCAAAACAATGCAGTTCTCACATGGTCTCGTCAGTGATATTTATACAAACTCCTAAGCTAAGTCTGTATTAAAATACAATCTTAATGTATACATGAATGTATGTTGTATTAATGTTGAGACAGAGAGAAAAATATTACTTACAAGTTCTTCCACACTAATTCTCGCTCCCTTCTCTCTCATGTTAAAACTCTCTCATGAATTTATTTTATTTCCGACGATCAGATGTAAAGTAAACGTTCAATCGTTCGGTTCGTTTTATAAAATACTCTTAGACTGTGTTTCGTTGAAATTTCGCTTGAAATACTAAGGAAAAGAAACAAAAATCAAATTGAACAAAATAACCTCACTACCGCGAAGTTTTATCAATTCGATGCGTGCATAAAGTGTGTAATTCTTTCAAAAAATATAAAATAATACAAACGCTTGAAATTCAACAAACCGAATAATACTTTGAAATAACTTATCGCCACAAAAGTAATTTCGAAATAATTACACGGGCATTCTGCTAGTGCTGTGGGTGATTTTTTAACGATGTTTTGAAACAATGCATAGAAAAAAATAAATACCTAAATACAATCTAAAACACAACAAAGATAAATATCATATGAAAATGAATACCAATAGTATTTGAAATTAAAAATTATTTGTTCTACACTTCATCGTTAGTGATAAATTCATTTCGTCCTAAGTTGAAGAACAAATTAAAATCAATTGAAAGAGTGAAATAAAAGAAGCTCACATAACATTCACAATTATTGTTTTTAAAAAAATGGAAGAATCTCATATGTTGTTAACGGAGATTCCAGGACTGTTTAGTCATCATCATCATCCGCATCAGTTTAGTCACCATCATCCACATCAATTCACACATACAAGAAATTTGAATATTCATCGATATGCCCCTTACAATTTACATCAACAATACACACCTGCACCACCGCCTGTATACATTCCTCGTCGTTTACCGACCACAGTAGCGCCAATAATTCGTCCCATCACATCCCCATCTCCACCACCACCGGAGGGCACGCACATTGGACATTTATACCCAGAACTTTTAACAATGATATTTTCATATCTCGATGTACGTGATCGTGGTAATGCTGCTCAAGTTTGTACAGCATGGAGAGATGCCTGTTATTCGAAGAGCGTTTGGAAGGGAGTTCATGCAAAGCTTCACCTCAGAAGGTCGTCGCCGTCGTTCTTTCAGTCGCTCATGAAGCGTGGAATACGTCATGTCCAAATTCTCTCTTTGAAGAGAACATTAAAAGATGTTGTAACGGGGGTCACAAATTTAGAATCGCTTAACTTATCTGGTTGTTATAACGTAACTGACCCTGGTCTTGCACATGCTTTTGGTTTCGATTTGCCAAATTTGAAAATTTTAGATTTATCTCTATGCAAGCAGGTCACGGACTCAAGTCTTGGTAGGATTGCACAACATTTAAAAAATCTGGAAATTTTGGAGCTGGGAGGATGTAGCAATATTACAAACACTGGCCTTTTACTCATTGCATGGGGATTAAGAAAACTGAAGCGTTTGAACTTAAGGTCGTGTTGGCATATTTCCGATCAAGGTATTGGACATTTAGCAGGGTTAAGTAAAGAGACAGCTGAGGGAAATTTGGAGTTGGAATATTTAGGATTGCAAGATTGCCAAAGATTATCAGATGAATCCCTCAAGCATATCGCTCAAGGACTCATAAACCTCAAAACCATAAACTTGAGCTTCTGCATATCGGTAACTGACAGTGGACTTAAATTTTTATCTAAGATGCCAAAATTAGAAGAATTAAATTTACGCGCTTGTGATAATATATCGGATATAGGAATGGCAGGTCTGACGGAAGAAGGCGGATGCGGAATTTCTTCACTCGACGTTAGCTTTTGTGAAAAGATTGGAGATCAAGCTCTACAACACATTTCTCAAGGATTGTATGGCCTAAAATCGTTAAGCCTGAGTTCATGTCAAATCAGTGACGAGGGCTTGGAGAGGCTGTCAAAAATGCACGACTTACAAGTACTCAATGTTGGACAATGTAGTAAAATCACCGATAAAGGATTAGAAATGTTGGCGAATGAACTGGTGAACTTACAATCAATTGACTTGTATGGCTGCACAAAAATAACATCAAAAGGGATTGACATCATCATGAAGTTACCAAAATTAAAGTCTGTCAACCTTGGATTATGGCTTGTAAGGTGAAATGATGATGTCTTGTTATTTTCTCTTCTTCTTTTCAACTAACGTCCCAAATCTTACTCCAAATATCGAAACTCCATTAAAACCATACTAATGCAACATGGAAGACTTCAAAATACATCCGTAAATAATTGTTATGTATCCATGCATACAAACACAAACAACAAATCAATTTATTTGGCAATACATGGATTAGAATAAGAATAATTTTTTTGCTTTAACAATTTTACTCGTTTTTTAAGAAAAAAAAAATATTCATCACTTTTGAAGAATGAAGAAGACATGAAAAGAAACCTTAAAGGTAGATAAGAAAAAAAATGAAATTTTTCCATAACATCTTACAAATATCTTCTTCTGATATGTTGTTGGACATAAAAAAATGATATCGAAATTTAGGGCTCAGAGAATTATTTGTAAATAATGTCACAATGTCACTTGACTCTAGAATTTCGGACAAAAGGATACTCATTAGCTTTTTCATCTCTTTATGAAGCAGTGACATTAAATGTGAAAGATGATAACTGATGTTTAATGAAAGAACAGAAAAGGAGAAAAAGATACTTTTCAAAAATATAATAATATTAATAATAATACAGTAAGGATCGCTTCCATGCTGATCTCGTATCTTAAAATGACATTTTTTTAGAATTCTAAGAAGTTATGTGATACAACAATGGATGGAAGAGATAAAAATTGTTAGTTTATTTCACTTCTTTTTACGAAAAAGAACAAGAAAGGGAAAAATATTTTCTTTAATAAATTTCTTATGTTGAATATAATGAAAAAAAGTTCGTTTTCTGTTAGATGAAAGCAACAATAAGAAATGATTCAATGGAATGAAGTATAATGAAATTTCTCTAGGAAAAATTGCATCAGAAAATGGCCTTATAAACTTATTTTTTCTCATTGGATTTTCCATTTCGTTACTCTAAACACATTTTAAAGCGAACAAAAGTTTCGCGCTTGATTCATGTTTTTTAGGAAAAGTTTTCCGTTTTTCATCTTTAAGTTTTCGCCCCTTTTTTGTCTTTTTTCTTAGAAACAAAAAAAAACTATTCTTTAAGAACAAAGTTATTCTTGAGAAATACGACAAAGAATGCCTGAAAAGAGCCATAAATATCAGTTCTTTATGTTCTTTAAATTTATTTGTGATTTTCTATTATTAAATTTGTATGATTAAAAAAAGGAAAAGAAAAAATATTGCGAAAATGTAAGATCTAGAAAAAATATCTTTGAAATTTATGGATTTTATCAAAGACAAAATATTTCCCACGGAGAAAAAGGCACAAGATATTTTCATAAAGTTGATTCATTTCCACGCGAAAGGTTGGAGAGACGAAAGTCGCTCGACACGATTAAAAGAAGAACGAACGAGAAGCATGGGATGTGATAAGAGTTGTGATTCTTTCCGACTTTGTTTTTGTGGGTGACATGTGCCGGATGCTGTTCGCTTGTTGGACGAAAGCAATTTTTCTCGCCTGTCAAAGTGACATCAAAAGATTATTTTCTTCTTCTTCTTTAAATTTTTTTCTCCTTCTTTTCATTCTGTGATTTGATCGCTTCGGATTAAATCACATCAAGCGAAGAAAGAAAAAAAATTTCTCTGAAAGCAGAAGAAAAAAATCGACATCGAGAATAAAAAAAGAAAGAAAGATATTTAGAATGACTTTGATGTTTTGATCTGAAAGCCGGCCCCAGTCCACATCGTAATCAAATTTCGCAAAGCACCCAAAGCAAATGGAAATTTCTTCCAAATCGTTTTTCCTTCTTCTCTCATGAAATCAATGATAGAAACCAAAAACAAAATGTTATTTTTATTTATTTTTGTGCCATTTTATGAACAAAAAATAAAAATTTAAATTAAAAATTATTGAATAAAAACGAAACGCAAACATACATAAAATTATAAAGCCTGAATTTTTTTATTTCCCTCTTCATAAATTCATCTCATTGCCAATGAACAAAAATAAAATATATTTATTTTCCATCCTCAAAATTAATGCAATAATAATATTAATAATCATAGTTGAAATTAAAATTTTACACAATGGGACATAATTTCACGTTTTATCTCTGTAAAATGAATTTCAACTCAATGATATTGGTTCGGTAATTTTTTAAAGCAACGTGACAGGAAAATAAATAATTCGACTAAACATTTTTAGTTTTTCAGATTCAAATGCTTTTCAGTCTTTCTCACCAACTCGAATCAAGAAATTTCTTCTAAATGTAATAATTTTTTAGTTAAAGTTGAAAAAACTCTGTCATTCATAATTTTGTATTCATCCCATCAGTAATGTGTCTTCCAAGCTTCGGATTTTAGTTTGTTTGTTTCTTTTTCAATATCACAACAATTTTTAGACTGACAGCGATTTTTACTCGTGCATGGAACTCGTGTTTTAGTTATTTCTCTTTGGTTACGTTCTATTTAGACATTCAGACACTTAACTACCCAAGACATGTTTAAATAATATATTAGCGAACTGTCGATTGACGTGCAATGACAATAAAAAAAGTATATATAATCTGTTATCCAATTGAAGCTTTTACGATGAACAAGCAAATTGTATAAAAAATTTAAGCTCAGCTTTTACCTTCAAAAACTGAATGAACACTTTTTAAAAGCGAGAATTTCCATGTTTTTCAATTTTTCATTCAAACGTGTCACTTGTAGATACACAAATAGCACAACGTGTCTTCATTGCAACTGTATACACCCAGTAATCTAAATATATGTAATTATATGAAGAAATGATTGACGAAGAGTGTTCATTGTTGTAAGTTATAATCTTTTTGCATAAAATATTATTTATAAATTTTTTTCACTTCCCAAACGATCATGTGATAAAATAAAAATTCATGGTTTTCCTGTTTTCTCTAGCATAAAATCTGAATTACGAGCAAGCTCGTCTAGAAAGAAAAAAAATTTGTTGCGCACCGCGAGGGATCAACGAGACTCGTGAATGATAGTATTGAAGCTTTAAGCGAGCCAACATTATGTAAAATGCTAATGCCATGAAGCATCATTTAAGAGGCATTTTCATGACTAGTAGTCGCTTGAAATTATTGCGGAGAATCATATGGAAACCACCAAAGATATATTAATAAAAATAAATAAAATTGCAACACTCTATGTTGTTTCCAGCCTGTTCACCTACACATGCTTACCTTAAAAAAATTTATGATAATTTTTGTAGTCATTTCATTTCATATATCTACATTGTAGATATCTTTTTCTCTTTCATTCCCATATTAAACGTATAATTTGCATACATTTATGCATTCAACTCGACAAAGCAATTGCTGTATTGTGTGTCACACAAGCTCAAGTCATGCATGATAAAATTTATAATATGCCGAAAACTGAAGTAAGTATTACGATCGCATCCAAACCTGTTTTCAAGATGTTCCATCCATCACTGCAGTTCCTCTCTCAGGTGATTCTTTCTTATCTAAATATTTATCAGTCAATGAGAATGTTCATCGAACACTTGTGTAGTGACGCACGGCGCTCAACTCTGCTCTAATTCGCAGATCTCTTTTTTTCTGCTTACTTTGCTTGTAGAACATGCAGATAAACATGTGTACAAATGCGTTTTCTTTTTTTTAAACTTCTCTCCCATGTATATTTTTCCTTTACATTTTATTATCATATTGAACTAGATTATATGCACTTACAAACATGCCGTGCATAAAATTAGCAATGAAGAAAAAAAAATTACATGAGGAAGAATTATTACCTACCTACGGTTCCGCGAAGTGCATTTTCGGTAGAGCGGAGTTTTTGATGGCGCAACGCGCGTGCACGAAAAAAAATCAGAAATAATGAGAAGGAATATCGGTTTCATTATATTTCAACGCCACTTTAATGAGAAATTCTGCGAGCTTTGAGAAAATCCCAACTCGTTCTGGTGTCGGGTCACGCGAAATGCATTCTGCAATAATCTGGACTAAATATCCATCATGATGGAAAATGGATTAAAATTTTATGCCAGTTTTTGCATTTAACATAATTTCAAAATAATGACATTTTTTGGCATCGAGGCGTTTCGAGGCTTTTTTCTGCGTAAAAATGACAATTTTTAATGCTGGCTATTGAATTGGTAAAGTGTGGGTGGAAAGGGCTGCATTTTTGCAATTCTCGTCGAGCCAACCATTTGTGTGTGTAATTTTTCGTGGGACTGTTGTGGTTGAATAAAAAAAATAATAAATTTATGTATTTTTCTATGCTTTTTAATATTATGTGTACATAAACGTGAACCTTTTTTTGTGTAAATCAAACCAGCGGCTCATTATATGATTCGATGTTGTGCCTCAAAAATTTACAGCATTGTTCGAGTACATACTTATGTGGAAATCGCGATATATCTGCTTATGTGTAACGCGAGGATAAATCATCCTTTTGAAGCTTTCCCAATGATACTTTCGAGTGCAATAAATGAAATTATACAAAAATGAAAGAACTGAAGCATTAATTGCTCTTTTGCAAGTAATAAAAGGAAGTTCTTTGAGTTCTTCCGAAGGTTAAAGCTGCTAGAATAACTTTCGTTTGTTTGCATCAATAATCATTTCCATCCCGCACCCAATTGTAAACTGACAAAACGATAAACAAAAAAGTGAAAAGAAAATTTTTATCCCTTAAAACATTTTACAGTCATTTCAAGTTTCGCTAGTTTCCCTTAAGATTCTTCACATTTCTTCTTTTTATTTTTTACAACAGTAAACGAAATGGTAAGTTTCCGAAATGTAAACGATAAAACAATACAATCTAGACAAGATAGCTGGATGTGCTATTGCTCTGTACAAAGTAAAATAAAAAAAATGTACGAAATGCGATGGGGAAAAAAGGCAAGGAACAAGAGAACAATTAAACAATTTAAAAACGAATAAAAGAAAGATAATACAAGAAAAGGAAAGGAAAAGCAGAAAACTTTATTGTTTTATTGATTTTTTATAGCTGTTTGCATTGTAAAATGCATATTATAAAGTGCTGTAAAAATTTTGTATGGTTCATATACCGATTGTAGGGATTGTATTGTGATTGTAATGGAGCGAAGAGATGAAATGGAAATTCATGATGATGAATTGTTGTGTTGCATATAGAACAACTCACTACCTGAATGTGAAATGTTTATTGCACCATCGTGAAAACTTTATCGCTTTCGCTTCAAATTTTTCATATTTTTTTATCCATTTATGTTTTGAAAAGTTTTCATTTTTAATCGTCTATTGGTTAAGCGCTTTCTTCATGCTTTGGACAATCGAATCAAAGCATTTTTCAAAAGTGATGATAAAGAATTTCTTATACGGAAATGTGAATGAGAAATTTGACAACCTTGCAGTTAAGTTTGTAGTTTTTATGATCGTCTTCGTGGTGCGATGTTTTATTTAATTTTTGGGGTTCTCCCCACGTTTTATTGCCGCTGTTTTTATGTTTACCTTTTCGACTTCAACGATAACAACACAATGTGATTTCAACGCAACTTGTTTCTCGGCTCCGGATGGAATACTTTGTCATTGGCCTAATGTAAGTTGTGACATACAAATCGCGTGCATAATTAACAATGGGTGTATGTGTGGTTGCACAATTTCCATGGAGTTCCATTTAAATTTTCTTTTCCAACTGTTTGTCTAGAATGCGGGTTTCGATTTTGTCTTTCTTCTTGCGCAGTCTCATCTTAACAGCAACTTACAACTTTGTGTGTTTATTTCTTTTCTTTTAATTTTCGGTTTCTAAATATTAAATGTGCATTAGAAAACATTTCTTTCCCAACCAAAGAATGATGCAAAATTATTACATAGGAAAAGCAACACAATTAAAAACGACGGTTAGTTATGGTGAAAGAAGAAAAAAAATGCAAGCAAAGAGAGGCAAAAGACATTGTTGCCAATATTATCAAGCCACAAAACCAAAGTTGTTGACCAAAAACCTACTTCGTGGCGATTTTTCTCTGATTTCTTCATAAACAAGCTATTCGACTGGTTTTTCATATTTTTGTGGTCGCCATCTATTTTTTTTCTTCTCGACTATTTCAAGTCGTCCCAAAGCAGATTTTAATTATTGATAACGCTGCTTAATGAAATTTCCATACACAGACAAAATCATAAATTTTTCATGTTTCTCCGCTTTGACTTTTCCTTCTTACACGCTGTGGTGATGATTTTATTTTTTCTTGTGCTCAGCGTAATTTCTTCCAAGAATTACTAACATTCACTGCTTGTCCCGTAAAAGCTGTTCTACCATCTCTGAAGTGATATGTAAATTTTGTGCTGATCAAACGAGATTTCTTAATACTTTTGTTTGTCATAATTTTGTTTTGGTGCGCCTTTCTTACGCTCCTTACTGTCGCCGAATTTTAGGTTTAAAGTCAGTCAATACCTTGTGGATGAAAAGCATCTGAGAAAGAATTAAATAACTAAGAAAGGCAAGATGACGTAACGGAAAAAAAAGAACAAAAAGTATAAAATATATTCTGTTGACTCAAAATATATCATGATGGCTTCGTTTCTTAGATGGTTGGGTTGGTGTTTTAATAAATTCTCAAAATTTAATCTTTTCTTCTCGCCTTCGAAACATTTCTCGGAAAGATGAGTCTCGAGATGCTTCAAAGCGTCTTAGAATAAATAAAGTGCCTTCGTTTCTTTTTATTTTCTGCCCCATTCGTGTTTCATTTTAGATTGAGATTCAAGGCTGCAGCGATCATCTCGTATCTTAAACTTTATCCATACGCATACACACACAAAAAATAATTTTTATTGTACTTACAGTTTAATGTTCTCATTCTCGTTTCTAAATGAAAGTAGCTCCAGATGTCGTAGGTGTTTTTGCAACTAACTTCTTTAATAAAACTTTCATTGTAAATTAAATTAAATGAGTTTGTTCCATCAACTAAAATCACTTCAGAACACCGTCTTTGGCCCTAGAAATCTAATCCCAAAAAATAAAGCAAGAAATAAGAAAAAAAGAACTGGTCGAGAAAGGAATCGAAGAAATATCATTTTTCAGGTTCTTTCGTTTGCTTTTTTTTTGTGAGGATTCATAAGACGAAATGGGAAAGAAAAATCTACCTGCTCGAGTAAAAGGAACGCACACTTGTGTGCATGTTCAAGCAATATGCATTATGGACACAGAACAGTTTTTATTTTCTTCATCTTCGTTATTTTTCATTTAATATTTATAAGAAGTAAATGCCCCGATATTTTTTGTTGGTGTGTCGGTCTTCTCTAGACCCTTTTTTACAGCACTAAAATTTTGTGTGTTTTAAGAAGAAAAAAAAACTTAACTGAAACTGTGCATCATGGAAAAGTCTTTGGATGATGGTGGAGAGAAGATAAATAAGAATAAATATCTTCCTTCAATCGATGGAGCACTCAATGGTAAAAATGATTACCGAAAGAAAAGCTTTTCGATGGAAATACATACTCAATATTTCCGTTTCCGCTCTATATCCATTAGATATCAAAGGAAACTTGAGAATATCGCTTGCACCTAAAACAACATAACATTGAAAGCTGGAAAATGTTCGCCTTCCTGTTGGTTCGCATAAATATCATCACGTTCTAAGCCGTTGAATTCATACAGTAGTTTATCTTTACATTTGTTGTTGGGTTTGGGGTAGGGAGAATCAACTTGCTCGTTTCCTAATAAATATTCATTTAGAATTTCAATTTTTCAGAGAAAAAAAAAATGGATGGAATAAATGAATATAAATTCTTATTTTTACTGTTAAAAATGTTATTCTTTCTTACGTTTTCAATGTAAGGCAAAAATAAAATAAAAAATATAAAATTTCAATTCTCAAGACGCACCAAACGCCTTTGTTTGAAGACGTTCTGACGTTCTCTTCTCTTCTTCTTGTTGTTGATGATTTCAGGCAAAAGGCACTATGAGTTAACCAAATATACACAAATACAGTTGAATGTGAAAGAAGTCTTCGGCTAAAAAGCACCACACAGACCCGTCACAACTCATGACGAGAGTAAAAGAAAAATCTCGGTCCAAAGCAGCCGACTTATTTCTTATGAAATAAAATTATAGCTTAAAGCTAAAATATTACTAAAAAATATTTTAAAGACTCTTCAGGAAAAGTTTGTTTTGACGCTTAAGCTTGAAATCTGTTTGATTGTCATAATTGTATTCTTAACATATCTGTCTGTCTTCCTACTAGAAGCAATTCTTCATTTTAATATTCATGTCTACATCTTTTTTTTTACGACGGGCACTAAACTCGTAACAGCACAAAATGTTGAGCAACAATTTTTTTACGAATACTTTTAAAGATTTTTGGAACATGAGAAATATCCTAAAACTGGTTTTCTTCTTTTCTTTCACACAAAAAAGAGACCCATGAAAGAAATTTCTTTGAAAACAAAATAAAATAATATCTTATGCAGGCTAAAAATTGAATTTCATTTTTGTTAATATATCAGAGAGTGAAAAGTTCTGTAAACAAATGCACACATGTGTGGTTATTGACTTAAATTTGAGTTTCTGTTTGATGACGAAGACTTCACTTAGACCAATTTTTGTTCACTTTAAGAAAATAAAAAGAAGAAATCAAGTGGAAATTGAATAGAAGAAAGAAACTTTCGAAGGAAAAACAGCCGCAGAAATGCTTTTTAAATTCATTATCATAATATTTAATATTTAATTTCTCAACTACATTTCGTACATTATCAAGAAAGCAGCAAGAAAAGAGAAGAAGAAAGCCAACACAATTGCACTATTGTGTCAACTCCATAATGCACAGGATGTTGATGGAACAATGAAGAAAATGTTCATAGAATTTGATGTACGAGTATACGATGTGGAAATGGAAAAGGAAATACATGATTTAGTGATTCTTTCGATATCCTTTAGGTTTCTCATTGTTATTTTATGTGAATTTTTTTATATTTCTCTCTCTCCTTCTCGTATTCTTTTAAAGTTTCTTTCATTCGTTTTTCGCAACTCGTCTTATCGAGGGTTACATGTAACATTGGACGTACAAATAGCAACGAACAAGCAAATTGCGAAAGAATTTCGATGAAGCAACAGAAACATTTTTTTCATTCTTTTGACTCAAATTCTTTCTTAAGTTTGTTCGTTGCCGAATGCGAGAGTTGAGGAAATGATAAAATCGAGGAAAAAAGGGCAAATAAATACTTTTTCACGTCTTATCTTATCAATTCGTTTTTGTTTACCAGTAAAAAAATATCTAGTGGCGATAAGGGCAAAAGCGTAGAATTTATTGTGCCGTGAATCGAGTCGCCTTTCGTATCGCAAAAAACACGGAAGGTTTTTTTCTCTTTCTTGATGTTGTGAGTGGTTGATGAGGAAAGTGAATTACTTTCATTTACAGTGCGAATTCCACCTAAAAAGTTATCCAACTCTAAAGCAAACTCTAATTAATCAACTTACAGCATTTGAGAATTCCTGCTGTAGAGAAATTTTTCATTAATTTTCAGCATGGGAGGGAAAAACGATATCGAGAAGGCAACAAAAAAAAATTCCCATGATATAAATTACATGATGGAAAGGCAACGAGAGAAGTGTTTGAATCGAGGGAAAGACGACGATCGGGTAGATGAATTCTCTGAATTCTAACACCCCCCGTAGAATTTTTCTTTTTTCTTTCTCGACTCTCGACTAGTGCTTCATGTAGACATCCCCTGCACACAAAAGCGTGTGCTACGCCGCCAGATATTTCTTAGATAATAAATTCTCTGCTTCAATTTTAGAAATAAATATTGAGAATCCATTTCTTCCTCCTGGAGAGTTTTCTACGCGAATGCTTTGTTCATATCAAAATTCAATATTTCTTTTATCCTTCCTAAAGAGTCACTGATAAATGACGTAACATAAAACATGAATAATAGAAAAAAGTTGCGGCAGTAGTCACGATTGGCAAATATTTCGTCTCGATATCGCTTCTTCTCTTCTTTATCTCCCGTCTTTCCCAATGCTATAATTTTTTTTTGTCTTCTTAGTTTTCTTTGAATATTACGATAGAAACTAAAAGAAACGTAAATAATTATGGATGAAAGAAATATTTAAGACAGGTTTCTTGAATATTTTCGGAAGGTCTTGAGCCAAAAAAAAAATAAAGGAGAACTTTGCCACTAGCGATAAAAACCCGCCGACTGAAGCATATTCGATAGATTCAAGCCAGATCGGAAAGCAAAATTTCGTGTCATTTGATTTTCTCATTTTATGGAAAAAAAAGAAAATTTATCGTAACGTTGTCTGCTCAAGGAAACTCATTTCAAAGTTAAGGGTTTTCTTACCATTCTTCTTATTCATCGACAAATTCCTTCTTTCAGGTTTTCCTTCCCAGCAGTGTTTCATCATTAACCAAAAAATGTGATAAAAAATAGTTCAAGCTTTCAATGGATGAGTTTGTCAATGATGTCAAAACATTCCTTTTCAAACCTTCTCGGACCAAATGAAAATTTCTATAAAATATCGTATGTTAAATTGTCTTGATCGAAAGTATCAAAGTCATCTGAAATGTTACATTACAAAGAAATTCTTTGACAGTTTCACAGCATATTTTCATGAATTTCTTTTCGGAAAAAGTCGATGAGAAACCCTTTCTATGTTGAAACTCAACGATGAAGCAGAAAAATTGTTTATGTTTTATTTTCAATCTGCTATGCTTAAAAGAAAGATTGACGAAGAGAAAAAAAAAGGGAAAGGAAACACGAAAAATATGCAAAATAATTTGATAATTACTGGGTGCATGATATTCGCTTACCAGCCCATGCACACGAAAATAGTTGAGTGTCTAACAGAATTGCATATTTAATTGCTGAGTTCCTTTTCAATGTCGATCATGTTCTGCCGTTTCAATGCAGCATGTTGTTTGTCAGATATCAGGTTTAATGTACAGTTGGCTTTCAAGCTTCCACTGAATGTTCCGATGATAAACGAAACAAATTTTACAGCGAATAAAAATTTTCATCGCTTCCAAAAGGATTTGTTTCGACAAATACCTCGTCGCTCCTTGTTGAAGTCTTTAAAACAGATGTTGAATATGCAAAAAACTTTTTTTTTGTTTCATTCTCTTTTATTTCCCGTGAACGATTCAAGTTGAATGAGTAACCTTCACAACTACCCATTCGTTTCGAATGAGTTAATTCTCATCATTTTTTCACACTCCATAACGTTTATAGTTTTTATTATTTGTAACGTAAGTATTGAAATTTGTCAGAAAGATACTTTTGGTCATTTCGGACATTGAAGAGCTTTATGGGAATATCCAGAAACATGTTGGTTGTTGGATCCAACTGAATAATTTCGGATCGTGGTTTTCCTCTCTAGATTTGATGTTATGCTTATGCCTGGGAGGTTCAAAACTTACTTTTCTTAATGATCCCTTGCTTAGATTTAGAATCAGATGTTTGAATCTCTTTCAATATTTGACACATCAACACATTCCGTCACACTAAAAACTGGAGATAAATCATCAAACTTCGACATCATTTTCTACTTTTTCCCATCATTTCTATCTAAAGCTTCGTTGAAGGAAGAAAAATATTCTCAAAATTCACTTGCCATCATACACAAAAAGTTTCAGAACATTTATTTCTGAAAGAAAGAAAAGAAACCTAAGAAATATTGCCTAAAGCATTTTGATCCTTTCTACTGGCATACATAACTCGTACATTTTCAATAAAGACTAAAGAAAAGTTTTCCATTTCATCTTCTTTTTTTAAAACATCGAAATCTTTCAAAAAAGAGACGAAAAGAAGAAATTTTTTCTCGTAGCAAAGTTTCGCTTTGTTTTTTTTATTCTTTTTCCATTGGTGAAGAAGGTGAGTAAACAAAGTGTCTGAATGCGAGCACCATGCAGAAGACAGTTTCATTAATTATAATCAGCCCTCAGATGCGAACACAAGCCATTAAAGAATTCTCCTTCAGCTTTTATATTTCGCCTCCATTCTCTACTCATAATGTACCCATTATTTATGTTTGTTGCTTTTCTCTTGCGCGATTTTTGTTTTTAAGGGAAAGTTTTCCATATACAGATAAATTCTCCCTCTCCCCACATCTTTCGAAAAAGGGCATACGGGCGCCCTTTGAGTATTCAATGTACTGCCTCTCCCCCTCTCTCTCCTCCAGCTCGCATTGCTTAGAATTTTGTGATGGAAGTTCAGGAAAAAGGGGTTGTTGTGAAATGAAAGCATAGAATAATTTTTATTTTGAAAGAGAAAATTCTTCTCCATGTGCCCTCCGCATTGAATCGGCTGCTTTTCTATTTTGATGCTTGCTGCCTTCGTTTCTTATGTATAGAAAATGGGAAAATGAAAACTCCATGGTGTGTGGAGTTAGGCGCACATACACCATTCACATACAAGATATTACATGTACATTAAAAAATCAATAATTCCACCCGTTCAAAGCCCACATCGTGCGAAAACTCCAAAACAAAACAACGCAACGCAACGTTCGCAAATAGAGAAGAGAATGAGTGAGAAAGTGCAAAATAAATTTCGATGGTAAGCAGGCAGCAACAGTAGAAACTTTTCCAAAAAGAAAGATAAAAAAAAAGAAGCGAAAATGTTAAAGCGAAAGATGGGAAAACAACATTGTTGATGCTTTACTGATATCGAATATACTTCACTTCAATCTATGTCCTACGCACTTCCGAACATTTCTGTTGCCATTTCTTGTGTCGATATAGAAAGTCTCATGGATTGCTTTTGCCATTTCTCTTATTATGGGCTGGTAATAACAGTAAAAAAATATTGTTAGCCCAAAAGAAGAAAATAAAGGAAAAAAAAATTGAAGAGACTGAGTAGATGATGATAAAGAGTTGAGAGTAGAAAAAGGAAAACTACGTTACCTTGTGTGCTTTCTTTCCTTGACAAGATTTCCTTCTTTTTCCGAACGAACATGCATTGCCTCAAAACATGGACCTGATATGAGAATTTGATGTCCCTTCTGTCGATATCAGACAAAAATAAGCTCTTCCCCTTTACTCGTGAAGATTGTCGAGTAAAAAGACGAAGATAAAGAAGGAAAATGTGAATAAAATTGGTTCTGTTATCAAGGAACTTTTGCGTTCTTCCATCATCATTTCCATTTCGCAACAAAAACGAATAGATGAGGCGAAGACGAAACACTGGAATGTTTCATTCGACAGAGTAAATTTTTTATCCATTATGTCTTTCAACTGAAGGAAAGGAACGAAAAATCTTTGAATAGATCTAAGCGTAAATGGGAAAATATGTACACGAAATGAAGAAACATTTCAGTCATGAGCTAAGGCAAAAATGTTTCGTTCTTTCCTTTCTTTACTTTCTTTTTTAGGAATGAAATATATTTTTAATGTTATGCGAGAGTGAGAAAAGTCTATCTAGAATTTCCCATTGAAGCGACTTTAATTCTTTCTTTTTTCATTCTGCTCCTTTTTTCTGACTGTGTTAGAAACTTGAAGCCGGGAGGAGTAAAGGGAGAATTTCAAAAATTTTCCTACACTCGCTATTTCCACCCTCGCCTCCGTTGGGAAAAGAAGGAAAACGACTCGACGCTAGCAAAAATATATGCGATGAGGAAAATTTTCTCTTCGAGCTTTAATTTCTCGTTTTTTTTTTGTTTTTTTCCTCATCGGTATCAGACCCTCCGTCGTTCTATATATCGTACACAGATCGAAGATAATACACTTTAATGGGGTTGTCTGATGAGACTTTCATACGAAGAAACTCGCAAACTCATATATGGACGATGGTAAGAAGACGATAGAGAGAAAGGAGTTTTTGAACAGTACGAATGAGTTTTTAGACTTTAATGGGAAAACGACTTTCACAAATAAATTGGAAAAGCGTTTAAGCACGAAACTCACCGAAATATGAAAAAGAAAGAAGAAAGTTTTTAAACTTAACTTTAAGAACGAACATCATTTTCATATAATTCCCATAGCTCGATCGTTCACATTCATTCTATCATTCTATTCTCGGGTGTTCTTTTAACATTCGTTAATACATTGGGACAGGCAAGCAATGGGAGAAACGCAGAAGAAAAGAAGGGAAAAAGTATCTGGAAATATTCTGATAACGAATAATGCTTTCGGTTATGTATAGAAGTTTTTCTTCCTTTTCCTTCGTTCAATGTTTCGAGAAACGAGAAAGAAAGGCAGACGCACACAAACAGATCGCAAAAGAGAAGTTTCTTCATGAGATGAAAGGACCTAAACACGAGGCAATGCGGCAAGTGAAAAAAGGATTTTCCTGCTTTTTATATTTTTCTGTTTTTCTTCTCTCAAACATTAATTTTCCCTCGTCGCTCGAATCCCTTTTTCCGTGTGCTATCTCAACTTTAATGCGATGTACTAAAAGTGGAGGAAATTTATATGCTTCTCTCATGCTTCACCATTTCTCATACGCCCGTTCGTTGTAAAAATGAAGAAATAAAGATGAAAATAAAAGAACTTTAAGTTTAGGTGAAAACGCGCGACTCTCAATGCGATTTTTCTTTTTTATTATTTCTTTACGAAAGAATACAAAACGAACAAACGAAAATAAGAAGAAATAAAATAAAAACAACAAAACCAAGCTGTGTAAAGTACCGAGAAGGAATTAAAATGTATAATAGAAAGACGACAATGAAAAGTTGCAAAATAAAATTACGCAAAAATGTCTCTTTAAAGCGACAACATCAAATAAAAATAAAAATAGAAGAAAAAAACTGTCGCATGATTGTCGTAAGAAGGAAATTGAAGTTGATGCACGCTCAAGGCGAGTTCATCATAAAACATTTTATACTGAGAATTGACATTAAGTATCCATTGCATTATTATTTATATTCTTTCAGTTTCACTCTCAACAAAACTTCTCAATGAAACGATTCAATGAAGAATTTCTTTGCGTGTCATGTCGCATATTTTTCTTTTAAAATTCATAATTTCTTATCTCTGATCTTAAAGACGCATTTGTTTTCTTTGAAATATAAAAGAACTGTAAGGCAGAATGGAATAAAACAAAACACAATGAAGCTTCAACTTATTGCATGAGCAATGAAAAAAACATTGGCGTTATTCAAGCAAAAATTATTTTTTATTCTTCTTCCAAAAACAGCATTTTCTTGAAGAAAAACAGCGAATTGAATATGAACAAAAAAAAAATATTTTTTTCCCTCAATGCGATAGATGGAATGAAGCAGCACAGTGCCAGTGCATGTTTTTAATTTTATTTTTCCATATAGAAGGAGAAGGAAAAGAAACAAAAAAGTAAGAAAAAAAAACTACGGAGAATATCGACGACTCGCAGCACAAAAAACCTTCTGCGATGGAAAGCAACAAAAAATACTCTCTGTGGATGTATATTATATTGCACATACCTACACAAACTTCGCTTCAACTCGATATCTTTCAAAACACATGTGAGTGGCAGCAGTGCTCGGAACAAAGCTGGAGAGTCCCCCTTTTCATACGATTACCAAGACATTTCTTCTAAGTCTTTAAAGAAGCTCATTCGACCTACTCAAAGTCCCAGCACTTGCTTACATTCTAACTCAAATACACTCACTCACACTCACACAGCTAGCGAAATGACAAGTCGAAAGCAACGTTGCCTTAGAAGTTTTAGCTCAGTATTTCGAGCTCCATAAAGTATGGAATTCGAGACAATGTCGAAGTCTATCACAAGAAACTCGATTTTTCATGGGGCGATCGCCCAAGAAATAATGAAAATCTTTTCCACGTGAGGTATGCTCTCGAGAAATACGATTTCTGATGGTACGCCATCGGCTCAGAAAGTATTGAGATTTTCTCCTATCTGTCATTGTGTATGTGATACTCGATACTTCATGACGCGACGCACAATAAGAAATGAAATAAAAGTGCGCATACTTCCAATGCTCATGAAATTCAATTCTTTCTGTGCATTTGAAACAGGAATATGATCCGCACAAGTAAAAATGAAATTCACGATAACGTAGAGAGCGCTATAACAATTCAAATACTTTCTGCTACGAAAAGCGTATATTCGTTCAATTCACGAGACTGTTCGCTCTCTCATCTCTCATGGTTTTAGTTTCAGTCGGAATCCATTTATCGACTATAAGCACATTGTATAAGGCTCCACCGTTGTTGTATAGTGTTTTATATATATTTTTTGTTCGAAGCAAAAAAAAACTTTTCTGAGTTCCATACAGTCGAAAATATAGAATATCTACAAAGAGCAAAAAAGCGTTCCATGCTGAAGAAGAAAGACGAATAAAAAAGCAGCCTTATAGAGAATGGAAACTGGCTACGACGAGAAACGGGCCTCAAAGGCGAAAAACGAAAATGGGGAATCATCGGAATTTCACTTGCCTATTGAGCAAGGAATTTTAATTCGAAAATGTATGCTCTTCCCTTTTCGCTTTTGCAATTCCTTTAATTTCTTTCTTTTTTGACTTGTTTTCATTTCAAACATTTTCTCGATGCAGTCACAAGCGGCTGATGCTGTCATAATCTTGTAGCCCCCAAGTTATCCATTGAAAGGAAATATTTCCTTCTCTTGTTTTGTTGCAAAACAACATACATACATTAAATTCCTGCTCCATTGCGCGCTATCGCTTCTGATCATAACAGTTCTTTCGTGATCGTCCAGTGGAAGGTTGTTGAATGGAGTGAGTGAGTGGTGTAAAATGCAAATGCAGAGAAAAAACAGGTTGAAGTGAGACAAAGAAGGAGAGAAAAAAATGCAACTAAATAATAAAAATTTATAAGCAGAGTTGATAACAAGAGTTATCTACTGCGTTTACAAATGATTTCAATTCGACAGATTGACGACTTTGATATTCATTTGACAGTAGACATGCACTGACATTATCGTGAAGGCCGATGACACGCTTACGATTGTTGATGAAAGTTTGTTTTGTTATTTTGTTATTTTGTTAACATGACAATCTAAAGCTGTTTAAAAGCTTCGACTTATTACGTCCCTGTTTTTGTTATTTTTATATTTTCCATGCAAAAATATATAAAAACAGGAAACTGAATACACTTAAAAGCAATTTCCAACCCGCCTTTAATTTCAGAATATCATAGTTTTGAACTCTTCTCTTTAATCGTATTTTTAACATACTCATTGTTGCGTGACCGTTAAAGTGAAGTGAGAAGACAGCAGGTAGAAACAAAACTAAAAAAATAAAATTGATTTCTACCTTCACTGCTTTTAAGGGTTTGCATGTTCCTTCTAAAAACTAAATATTTTATATCTCCACTCGAATGCTTCTCCTTGAACAATAAAAAAACGAAGATACTTGAGATTGACTGAAGTTCTTTTGTAAAGTCTAGAAGTCTAAAATAAATGGCCAATCGATGAAATCTCTGAGAATCCAATAAAATTGAGATTCCATTTTATTTAATGTATGACATTAAATCAAATTAAAGCTAAAATTTCCTTAAAAAAGTTATCTTTGCAGTTAAGATGAGTCTAAACTTCTATCGTAAGGTTATTTATGGTTTGACGATGGATGAAAAGCTATTTTGATTTTATTATCATTTTTAATAATAATTGTTATTAAACTTGTTCATAACTTGTGAGAAAACTTAAGAATTTCTTACGTAATTGAAGTTTTTTTTTTGTTGCTACAACTAACTGATTCAAGTCTTTTTTAATAATGAATAGATAATTAATCAACGAATTCATTTTTTTTTTGTTAAATGTAGCCGACCATAGAACTCGATCTTTAAGATAAAATTTAATCATTTTTTATGATTCTTATGAGTTGATTGTAAAGTTTTTATTTTGTGTTCTTTTTTATTAATTAATTCTGTTTCTCCAACCTGTTCAAAAGTTTTCAGTTCTGTTTATATTCTTGTTCGCACTTCGCTATGATTTTATTTCTCAATATTTTTATGAAACTTTCGGCTTAGTCAAATTTACACTTCGCCAAAAAGTGTTTTTGACGTTGATTGTCCAAATTGTTTCTGCTTTGAATGTTCATTTGAAAAAATGAGCAAAATGCATTTTGAAAGAATAGAAAATAAATCACAAACATTTAATTGTCTCATGTAAACTGTTGACGAAGGTGTGTGATGAAGAGAAACAATTTCATCAACGGAATTTCATTTCATTTTTTCATTCGCTCATAAAAGTTTTTTTCATTTCCATCTATGACGTGCTGAAGACTACAAAACCGTTTTTAAAGGATTAATTACTACTCAATGGTGCAAAATGCTTTTACGATGAGACAGCGGAATGAAGCAACAATCTCTTCCTGAGTTATTCCGTTTAAAAGATGAACGATGATCAACTTTTTTATTCACGGAAATAATCCTTTTAAAAATCAAGAGCGAAATAAAGTTTTCTTCTTGAACGATAAGTTATTGTGATAAAAAAGGCAGGGAAAGGTTTCCGCTAACATTTTTGCTGTTGAAGATTCTTCGAATTCATTTGCAATTCCAATCTCTGCTTAAGAAAAGAAACTTCCAACTTTTAATTCTTCACATTACGTCCAAAACATTTCTTTTATTTTTATTTCTTTTTCTTATGTACACTCATCAAACATTACAATTTATACATGGATATATGATTTTGGATAAAGATTTTTGATGTACATTAATTAGATAATTAAAAATATTTTACATTTTATGAACTTCTGTAGTGGTTCTGGTTTTATAATTATTTTTATTTATTTATTGATTCTTCTTTTGCAAATGATGAACAAAGTGCTTTCAAATGAATTTCTTTTTTCTATATTTGATAGTAACTTTGACATAATAAAACAAAATGAAATTCTAGATTTAAATATTATTAACTAAAGATGATCTACTAAAAATTGTCCTAAAAATTTCATCTTCCTAACAAACTTCTTATGAAGTTCACCCACGTTTCCCAATCTTATTAAATGAGTGCATGATAAAAAACTAGTAAAATGGAAAACAATTATTCTTATCGAGCAAAATTTCTGTCTTGAACACCTTCAAGACTTATAAAAGAAGGAAAAAAATTATCTTGAGAGTCATTTTGTATAGAAGTTCTTTAAAAAATTTCTTTCAGAATAAAAAATTGAAAGTACGTTCTTAGGGCACTTTAAAAATGCGCTTGTGACCTTTTTCTTCACTTCAAAAGTTAATTGAAAGCGGATGCACTTAAGTGAAGCTGTTAAGTCTTTTTATGTGTTTTCGCTTTCTTGCTGGCAGTTATAAATCCTGAAAAACGGAGGATTCTCTATTGAAGTCGATGTTGGTGCTTATGCTGTTGAGTGTTAGCATAAACAAGGCGTTAAGTGTTGTGATTCAAGGCTTCATTAAGATGAATTGAATATTATTTAAGCAAATAGAGAGAGAGAGAGAGAGAGAGAGAGAGAGAGAGAGAGAGAGAAAATGAAAAGTAGTTGAATTTAATATAATTTCGATTCTGATTTCATCACTTTTTCTTTTTTTGGTTTAAACTTTTCTTTTCTTATAATTTTCAGCTTGGGATAAAAATGTTGACTCGCTCAATAGTGAACTCTACTTGAAGACTGAAATTATGCGTTGATATAAATATTGTCGTAAACTAAACTTAATCCGCTTTCATATTTTCATTGTGATATTGATAAGAATATCGATTTGTCGATTAGTAGAATAATGGCAGTATTTATATAATATTATCGAAACTAATTCCATCTTCCAGTTGTGTTTCTATATTGTTGGTTTGTTGTTATAACAGCTGTCTCTGTTGCTTTAGATCATGCGCACATTTTAGATTAACTAAAATTTATTATAAATTCTATTTCGATTCACAATCCTATGGAGTTTTCATAAGTGTTTAAAAGGAAGTTGTGCTTAACTTCGCGAATCATTACTTTCACTATAATCACTTGAATCATTCCGCGATTCGCGGTTGTTGACAATTTTTGCCTTGTATTCGGTTATGACGATAGTAACGTTATTCACCGTCACCTGTTCATCTTTTCCTGTCGTTCGATCGATGTTTTTCAACCTGACGTACTTCGATCTTTTGTTTTTATTTCGCGAAAGCTTATTGGAAGATTTAGAGCTATGTGGATTACTTGATCCAGGAAATTGAAGTTGAGTTGCCGCCTGCTGAGCGCTTACAAGAGCTGAATTCAAACGCGGCTTCCTCGTTGAGGTTCCTAAAAAAAGCAGAAGTGATTTCAATTAGTAGTAAATTTCACGCTCCATTTATAAAGCAGATTTCATTTAACACTCAAAATAATGTTTTATTGTTATTCGACATGAACCATGAAGTATCGATTTTGTTTTACGTTCACCAACACTATCAAATATTTCACGAAATTGTCTACAGTCTGTAAACTTTCATTTTTAAGAATTTGGGGAATTCCAAATCGATTCTTGCGATGGAATTCGGTTCTTCCTTGTTTACAATGAACGAATGTAACTTTTCTATCAATAAAAACGTTGAAAAATGGAATGGAACTTGTAATTTACCTTTTCTTACATCGCACATTAGACACTTGAAAGCTTCTGCTGTATTTCTAAATGTACACACAGAACAATCCCAATAGTCTTCTATCACTTTTTGCTGACGTTTTGGTCTCTTTATCTTTTGATTCTTTGAATCCATTTCTGAGCGCTACTTCAGACGTTTTAACTAATTTTTTTCATTTTACCAGAAAGACAGCCATCTTAAAAACTTCAGAGTGATGAGAAAAACCTTCTCGCACATCGGTTTGAAGTTGAATGAAACGCACGGAACAATGGTAGACATTCTCTCACGAAACGTTTATACATTGACATACAGCTCTCTGTTTGTAAAAGTGATGAGAAATCTTTACATATATTTCAATGCAACGCAACATATATTTCAGAGTTTTCTGATGTTTTTAATGTTTTGTTACTAATCGTAGAGCAAAGTCGAGGAATGTTTCATAGAAAAAAAACATTTGTAGGTTTTGAACATAATAATAAACATTTGAAGTGTTCTGAAACATTTTTGTTCGTATCAGGTAATTAAATTAGCACACAAAAGAATTTTCTGTTGCTGATTAATTTTAAGAAGATAGAAAAATAAATATTTACAAATATTGTAAACTTTTTTATAAAAATGACAAAACATTTTTCTTAAGGAACCATCAAATGATTTGTTTTTCAAACGTAATTTTTTAATTATTTAGTGAATTTACATATCTAAGTTCTTTTAAACTCAATTTTCATAGTTCTTTTTCCTAAAAGAAGCTTAAAAATATAGTTTACTGGAAATTATTTCATATACGAATTCTTTTGAAATTGATTAAACACACGGGACGTTCCCATATTATATTCGGAATATCTGTTGGTAGCATAAAACATGCATTAAGTAACAATTAAGATTTTTATCATTGTTACAAGTTTTTGGTGTTTCCTATGGTTTTATATTTTTTTATTCGAACCTTGAAAGGAAAATTCATGTCATAGAAAAAATGATTTAGTTGAACTTGGGCTGTTCACCTTAACAATCGCTTCAATATAAAAGTTCATCATGGTGGTGATGAAATATTTTTGCTACTATTTTCCAGTCAGATTAGGAGTAATAATTACGAGTTCTATGGTAATTTTGCAAGAATTGGGAGTTTTTACTTATTATTTCATTAATGAGCCTGAAGATTTTGAAGAAATTGCGAAAAATATTCAACAAAAAGACGATGACACTGCTTCAAGTGATGTTGTTAACATCGTTCTGGATGTTGTGAGCGATTGTAAGTGAATTTAATTTTAAAGTGAACATTTTCCAATAATTAATTACAATTTTTGTTATAACAGATCCTACAGAAGTTCGACTCGTAGGTTTAGGCTTTAGTGGACTTTTGATTGTTGCTTCAATAATGAACATTATTGCGTCGCTGAAAATTTGGAAATGGCTCTCAATTCCTTTCATTATTCTTCAATTTATTCGTCTTATAACTCTTCTTGGATATCATATTATGTTGATGATGATTTTAAAGAAACAACTCAACCTTGGAGTTTTAATTGTTGCATGTTGTGCGGGAGGATTTTTGATATTATTTCTCGGTTACTTATGGGCATGTTCGTTGGCGTTTTTCGAAATTGTTGGAATTGTCAACAGCAAAGAATATCAAAGTTTAGTTTTACCTTCATCATCAACACCTGCAACTGCAAAGATTCAAAGGAACTTCAACGTTAAAAAAACTTCTAACATAAAGCCATTCAACAATAACATCAAGAATGAAAGAGTTGTAAGTATGGGAATGTTCTTAAATGACTTCTCAGAGTTCAATAAAAGACCAAGGTTTGCTTATTGACTAATGTGTAAAAATATTTTATTCTGATTTGTGTTTAAAATTTATTGTTATAATAAATGTCTTAAAACTTAAATAAAAGAATTCTGATATGTAAGTACTGTGTGCATTGTTTGAAACAATTAAAATGTTATTAATTTATCCTATGCAATTAATGCTTATACGAAAGGCCATTTCTATCATGTTCTGAGGTGTTTTTCCATTAAAACACACAAAAACTTCTCTCGAGCCAAATAATCGACCAATTATCCATAAGTCGATAAAATTTCCGTTGCTTGTTTTTTCTTGAATCATTAATCCATGTTCTTTGATAGGCATCATTGATGTTGATTTATGAGAAAACTTATTGGTTTCTCTAGAAAACATGATGTTGAATTTCGACGTGTTTTGGAGTAATTTGTGGATTTTTATGCAACCAGAACGAAAAATGTTCAACATTCGATCATTTGTCTTCAACTGATCTTGTTCATTCATCGGTGTTATCAAAATTCCTTTTGATTCGTCTAATTGTATGAAATTGATTAAACAATTATCTGTGGAAAAGAAATGAATTTAGATTTAATTAAATTTTATTATATTTAATTTTTTACCAGTTCCAAAAGTTAAAGTTTGAGGGAATATGTCACTAAAATCTTTGTAAATAGCGTCGGAAAATTCAGTTATGTCAAATCCACTGCTACTTTTCTGACTTCCATAATCAAACTCAGTGTCGTCGTCTTCTTCTCTTATTGTTTTAAAATAATCAGACACACATGAAGCTCCATCATCTTGTTCCAGAAAATTCTCACATAAAGGACGTTTCAGTGAGTTAATCCAAATTTTAGTGAGATTTTCGATGCCAACAAAATTCATGTGATCTAAAATGTCGTCCATCTCTTCGAGAAAATAAATCAAATAATTTGAGTTTTGCATCGCAGTTTCAGGATTGCTGTTGAAACTATTTTCTTCAAGTAAAACGCTCATCATAAGATTTCCATGAGCCAAAATAAGAAGGAAAACTTTGTTTTCTCTTGCGTCGTTGTTTCCGTTGAACGATTGATAATCTTTTGGATAAACTCTTTTCCATATTGCAATCTCTCGAACATTACAATGTGTGTAAATTAACTTAATACACGAGAATTTGATAAACAATTCAATGTTTTCCATATCGATTTTATTAAAATGTGAACAAATTTGAAACGTTTTATAAAACATACAAGATCCGATGATGTTAAACTTCCCGAAAAGTTCAATAAGTGTTTCATTCCAGTTACGATAATCCATGGCTTCAAGTTCACTCAAAGAATCATTCATTCTTAATACAATTTCTTTTGGAAGTGGAACGTAATTCGAGCAGGAGAAAAGATTTTCAAAATCAATGTCAGATTTTTGTTTGCTTAAATAAACTTGGATCAAATCACAAATTGTTAAAAGCTCTTCAAAGCTTCTCAGATTTAAGGCATCAGGAAAAACATAATCCAAGTATTTTAAGATATTTGTCGTATGATGAGCGACATCAAAACGATTCACGTAGTTTGCATTGAAACTTAAAATTATAAATTGAGTTTCATCTTTAACTGTCGTTGTTATGAAATATTTTGTATCATGGAAATTAATAACAGTCACATTAGGCGAAGAAAATGATGATTTCATAATCATTTGAATTGTTAAGAAAGATCCTTTGAGTTTATGTAGAAAATTTCTTTCTTTTGGTGGATATGAAAACATCGTCGTAAAGTCTTCTGAATCTGAAGTTTCTTGTTCGTTTTTTGTTATCACAATCAGGCTGAAAATTATCTCATTCGATGAAGATGTGTCCATAAGAAAGAGTTTGCTTCTGTTCGAGATAATATCAGATGATTTACTAATACTGATTTGTTCTGAGCCGAGATGCTCCAAGTCGTTGACATTTTCTCCACAAACTGTTAAAGTGAAAGCAAATTTGTTCTGAATTCTCTTCAACATTGAGTTTATGTTCTCAGGAGATATTATTTCCTTATCGATAAACTTAATGAAGTAGTTATCACCTTGAAGTGATTTAAACACTGAGGATTCGCTTACATTCTTGATGAACAACTTTTTGTCGATCAACACAATCGATGCATTGAATAATGTTTCAAACATATTCTCATAATTTGCGTTGATTGTTTTAGATTTTCGCAGTTTGAGTTTCGTATTTTTGTTCTTTTCCATAACAATGGTAAACTCTTTTAATAAAGATCCATCAGCATGAGAATAGTTTTCAACTTTTTTCACTTTCACGGAATTATTTTGTTGATTCTTTTTACTAATTTTTGATAATACTCCTCGATTTCTTCTAAGAGACATTCTTTTATATTCATTGCGAAATGCATTTTGATTGCTGGGTGATGCTGCTTCAGTTAGACTTAACTTTTCAGAGCAGCGAATGAAAAACAATTCCGAATTTCCTTCTGAATCTTCATCAATGAAATCTTTAAAACTCGGCGTATAAGAAAACGATGATCTATCACTTTCCTGGTCATTATGTGACACTATTATATGATTATTCATGTTTGTACACTTTTATTTAATTTCAATTTATTAAGCATTCAGTCTTTTTTTCATTAATTCACGAAAAATACTAAAATTGAGTTTTTTTATTCCCTACGATATGTCAGACAGACAAAAACTGTTTAACAACGTTATATTTTGAACTTTTGCTTCAGTTTAGCATCGTAATACTTTGACACCCTGAATTGTACTTTAACGCCCCTGTCAATTTCAAGTGAAGCCCAAAAGCAGAATTTAGTTGAAACAGCGAAGCCACGAAAAGAAGAAGCATCATCAAAAATAATATAAATCAAATTATTAAACATCATTCATCATTTTATATTGAAAATTTATAAAGCAAAAGAAAATACAAAGCACCTTCAACATGCTCGATAAAATTGAAATGAGTTTGGATGACATCATAAAGAGCAATAAAAGAACACCAAAACCTAATCGCGGAAGAGGAAATTTCGGTAACAAATCAAGTTCAAACAAGAAATTTGGCGGAAGAGTCGCATCAGGACGAATTACACGTTTAAAACACACTCGGGTAAGGTGGAAACTTCCAAAATGAGATAAAATGGTAGAGAAAATGCTAAGGAATAGAACAAGATAGAAGCATACCAGAGTGAGATGGAAATATTTTATTCATTGAAATGTGGACGACTAATTTTTTGAAAACAAAAGAAATTTCTCATCCTGATTTATTATCTCCTAATAGATATTTTTTTTACTTACTATAAATTGATAAAAACTTCTTAGTTATGCATAAGACGTCACTGAAATGAGTCATTTGTGAAAGAAAAACAGTGTGCGTGTTGAAAATAATATATTGAGGGACATTTTTATTTATTCTACGTGTACACGAAGATGTTATAATTATTTAATACTTCGTGATAAACATTTCGAGCAAAGAAAAAATTATCGGGTCTTATGAGTCAAAACCCTTAAAGTATGAGATTTATAAGGAGTGAAGTGTAGAAATGTTATTGGTTGCTGAAATCTTCTGATGAGCAGAATAGTCCTGTCGACAATCCAGGAATCCTTCGATCACTCTATTTCTAAACTTTCATCTCCATCAAATCGACTTTTGCTTCTTCGTATTATGCTGATGATAAAAAAAAACTCCAAAAAACAAAACCACATCCATTCCAGGGTGATGTCAACAGTTCATGGAAACACGACTTATTTGAAGGCGGACGTAAAGGAGGAATTGGTATTGGAGGACTTCGTACACAAGGCGGTGCTGCAAAATTAGTAGTTTCAAACTTGGACTTCAGCGTATCAGATGCAGACATCAACGAATTGTTTGCAGAATTTGGGCCATTAAAGCAAGCAGCTGTTCATTACGATCGTTCTGGAAGATCTTTGGGTGAGTTTATCAAAGAAAATAACTAAAATTCCTTTTATAACTGTGAATAATTTTTCTAGGAACGGCTGATGTCGTTTTTGAACGACGCACTGATGCTGTAAAGGCTATGAAACAGTACAATGGTGTACCGTTAGATGGGCGTCCAATGAGCATTCAACTTGCTACATCCGAAGTTTCTCAAGGACGATCTCAAGCTTCGAAACCAACATTCTCATCTAACAGACCACGAATAACTCGAGGTTCACCTCGTGGAGGTATTTACAAGATGATTTCGATATTTATTGAAAGAAATTTAATTAACTTTTGGTTTGATTCCTTAGGTGGCCGTCGTGGTGGTACAGGACGTGCAGGAGGTCGTCAAGGGGGTCAAAATCGACGTGGTGCAAAACGCGAAGTGACCGTCGATGAATTAAACGGTAAATAAAAAACATTTTCTTTTTTGACGAATAACTTTTAATAATATTTTTATTTTAATTCCAGCTGAACTTGATGCATACACAATGCAAGGCTAAATCTAAAGAAGCGTTAAAAAAATTAATTACACTTACTATAACTTAGTTTTCTTTCATATTTCATTTCAATGAACATTTCAATTAAAAGTTTAAAAACTTACTTTCTTCATGTTTTCTCAAGCTTATAAGAAAAAAATTGATTTCTTACAAGCACAAAAAAGATAAATAAATAAAATTCAGATTTAATAAGTATAAAAATATTTGTGAAATTATTGATGAAGTATTCAGGATGATGAAATTTAATTCCATGAAATTCGAAAGGTTTGCAATTTCTTCTCTTTTTCACAAAACCTGCAAAGTTGATCTTTGTCCTTATTTCTATTCTTTGCAAAACATTTTTATCTGAAAGGATGTCCCAAATAACAAAAATTATCCTACCTGAGTTGAATTCTCTTCACAGTGAGTCAAACATCCTAACATTGGCCGCATCATAACGATGACTACAGAAACATAAATAAATAAATTTAATTGTTCAATAGTATAACATTTGCTTTATTAATATGTTTAATCCGTTTATGCACACATTGTTTTTAGCGATCGATCTTAAATTTCAAGTTTTTTAAAAGTATTTTTAATTTATTCATTATATTTTCATTTAGTAATTTAATATGAATATTTCTCCATTTTCTTATATTTTTGTTTTCATACTATAATGAATTTGTGTGAATTTATTTCATATTCTTTCATTTTATTTATAATTAGTTCTGACCATAATCCTAAATTATAAAAAGAAATTAAAAATTATACATTTCATGTTCGATATTTTCAGTTTATCTTTTACTAACATCAACAATACTTTGTAAATTAATTAAATGAGTTTGTTCTAAGAGGAAATAATAAATTATTTCTTAATATAGACTTTCGAATTTCATTTCGAATCAGTTAATCAAGTGTGTCGCGTTAAATAGATACATATCATTGATAACAGAATAATATAACGCACAATTTCATTTGTAGTTTGTAATTTTCATTGAAATATGTAGATATGTAATAAAAGAATCGTTCCAAGGAACTAAATGTTTTTAAAGTTCATTGAAAAATTGAACGAATGCACATTTTCGTGTATTAATTGTCAAGAGTTTCCTTATTTAACAATCAAGCATTCATTTGTTGTTTCTTTAACTAAATGGATGAGTTGGGAGATCTCATGCGTTTGCTTACAATAACATGGGCTGGTCCATTTTAGTTTCATTAATGTTTAGTTAACATTAACATAATATATAATATAATCAACCTATATAGTAATGACCTTCCTTCTTCATCATCTTTTCTATGTTGATAAGTGTTTTGGTGAAAGTCTTAAAGAATTTAATAACTTTTATCTTTTTTCTTAATGGCGTTTGAAGAGAATTTTCAAAGATTTTCTTATGTTTTAACGCTTACATATTTTTTTTCCTTTTTCTTTGTTTGTTTTTCTAAACATTGAGTTTAAGTTTCAAAAATTGTCGATTACCTTTTTTTATATTCTTTTAAAACTTCTAACAAAGTTAGTTTTTAGCTGGTAAGTTATTTAGGCTGAACACATTTATGCAGACAAATAATGTGCATAAATATTTTGATGAAACTTTTTATTTATTTTATTTTAAATTTTGCTTAATAATTATCATGTCGTGAAAATGTAAAGCAATTTCTAGTTGTTAAATGCAAAATATTTATATCACATTATTTCCAGCTGAGTAACTTGAATTTAAGTGCTACTCATGACTTAGATCCATTTCTTAATTTTCCATCTTTGAATATTAATAAAATTGTGCTAAGTAGGTCTTTGACTTGTTACTTCTTCATCGTATGCATGTCAGATGGCTTCTCATGTCATTGCATCGAAGATTTAGGATAATGAGTACAAATAGAGAACACATATTTCGACTTTGTGGTTCAAAGTCTACGTAATTGCAAATTAATTATCATCATTCATTGCAATTACTTATGATAATATTTGCTTACTTTATTGAAGTACGTCAATGCTTTCAACAATGTAACTTCACTTGTTTCTAATTTACACAAGAATGATCTTGATCATTTAGAAATCTATGCCATTAACAGATAATTTTTCAACTATCTATAGATATTTCTTGATATTATCTTATGCAAGTAAAATTTTTATTTCGATCAGCATCAGCTTCAGCCGAGCTTTCTTGTAAAGTGATTCAGCATTGTAACAATCATAACAATGGTTTTTATTTGGAAAACAATTTCTCATGTCGTTAGTTAACGATTCAAATGTTCATAGTAAGTTTCAGGTAAGCGATGGTAAAGCTTTGTTCGTTATACTCTTTATTTAATGTCTTCTTCTTTTTAAATCATTCTTGGTCGTCTGGTTTTAGGTAAATTTTTCTCTTTTTCATTATTTTCAAGGTTTCTTTCTTTGTTTCTGTATTCGAAGCATAATTAATTGAAGTTTATGTTTATATTTTTTATCCTTTATTAATTTCATGTATGTACAAAAGAAAGTTTAACATTTATTTCTGGAAATGTTTTTAATTTTACAAGAACATTAAAATGTCAAGAATAATAAAAGGAGGGCAAGAGGTAAGCGTTTGAATAAAATAATGAATTGAAAATCTAAAGTTAAAGATAAATTGTGCTTTGCAAAGCTAATTCTGATTTGTTTGAATAAAAAATGAGTGAAATTGATGAAGAGAACAAAGTGGAATTGAAGTCAATTAAAAATTTTATGGTGGAATTAAGGACGAGATAAGTGGAAGCATTGACACATGCAACGGAAATGCTTTGATAATCTATGCCAATCGACATTTCATCAATCAATATTTCGCTTTATACATTTTCATTTATTGTCTATAAAGTTTTGAATATTTTATTATTAAGTCAATGTTATTTTGGAATAGTATCAGAGTGGCTGTTGAGAAGTATAAATTTATTTGTGGATAATAATTGAAATAATCTGGAAAACATTAAATTTATGGACTTCTGGACTTTATGAATGAATTTCACTGTGATCTAAAGTGCTACATTACTTTTCTTCATTTAATTTTTCATGTCATCGTAATACTGTTAATTATCTATTCAATCTTTATTTCAAATATTTAAATGCTTTCTCTGACGCGTTCTTAATCAAAAATTTTCACATAATTTTTGCTTGTTTTAGTTTTTTTACAACAAATATTTCATTTTAATTTACAAAGATTTTAAGTTTGAGTGATTGATATGATTATGAATAGAGTTAGAGTAATGTTATTGTGTCGAGACCTAAAACATTTGTCATGATTCGGATATAATTTTATAATAAGAAAGTAAATAATTGCCAATGAATCGAGACAATTAGAATAAATTATTATAATTTATATTTTTATGTTTTCGAGATTCATAATTAAAGAATTTTATCATTTTGTACCGTAGAAGATAACGAAATTAAATATTTTTGTATGTAAGAGAAGTAACGAGATATCTATCTAGTGCGATGCTTAGAAGAATCGAAAGAATGTCAGTAAGAGTCTTAATTGATTATCATAGAAAACTTTTCAATGTTCTAATCTCATTGTTACAGTTTTTCTTTGCAAAATCATAGAAAACAAAAGAAAAGTTCTGCGTTTAAGAAACATTTACGTCACTTAATCTGAAATGAGAAAGAAAAGTAAAGTTTATGAATATTTGAGAGCAAAACTCTTATTTTGAACATTGAAGTAATTCACAAGCATTTCCTCAAGATTTCTGCGAATTTTCATGATTTTCATGTCTTTTAAATTTCAATAATTTCACATTCAAATTAAATTTTCCTTTTGCTACGTATAAAAAGCTTTTCACTTATCAGCAATAATAACTCATGAATATTCCTTCCACAACCATAATCGTTAATTTTGTATGGCGATACTCACTTATTGTATGAATAATTAATCATGGAAATGTGACACGTTTCTCAAAGTTTTTATTTTGTTATACCAGTCATGGATTCCGCTAGATTCAGGCTTCCAATTCTGCTACACATTTCGAAACATTCGTCAATCAATAATTTTACTTTTCTTTATCAAATTTATCTCAAATTCTCTTCGTTTGCATTTTAATCCCATTTTTAATCTTTTCATTTTTTTGATTTAAAAAGCAAAAGACGACGACATGAAGATTAAGAAGTACATCGTTGAATAATGGCGTTCTTTTAAGTATAAATGTGAATTTATTAGGAAAAGATGAATAGATAATTTAGAAAAAGCTTTTAAGGAATCCGGTCGCCTGTTGAGCAGCACCCTATTAAGAAAAGATAAAGAAAATCAATTAATTCATGACATCAATCGAGGGTCGTTTCTTACTTCGACGGGATTTGTTGGTTGTTGTTGTGCTTTGATTTTCGCTTGAGCATTTTTGAGAGCTCTGTTGATGAAAAAGGAAAGGAAAAACAATTAAAAAGATTAATGACGATGCTCAACAGCTTTTTAAATTATTAATGAGATTAATTACTGTTGCAAGTCCATGATTGTCTTTTCTTTAGAATTTTGTTCTTCTTGCGACATTTGTACAAGCTGAAGTAGTCGTTCTGTCTCTTGAGCTGCTCGTTGTGCTCCTTCTTTTTCTGTCTCCAATTGCTTAATAGTTCTGGACAATTGATTAAATAATTAATTAGTGAAAAAATAAAAGATTAATGAATTCTTACGCCTCAAGTTGTTGTTGTGTGTCTGCCAACTTCTTACTAAGTTCTGTCGTTGCTGCTGTAGTTCCACCAGCTTTCTGTAGTGATTTCTCCAATTGATCCATTTGTTCTTTTCGTTTATTAAGTTGCTGATTAAGTTCTGTCATCTTCTGTTCTTTGGCTTCAACATCTTTACGTTTCTTCTCGACAGATTTCCTGGCAAATATCATGAAAAATTAAATTAAAAATCAATTAAAGATTTTCAGTTCATACTTTTGTTCATCGAAAGCTTTCTTCTCATTATCCAATTGCATTTTTGTATCTTCAATTTGTTTGATTTGCATTTCGAGTTGCTTTCTGGTTTGTTCATCTTGCTGTTGATGTCCAACATTATTCTGTTGAACTGCTTGGATCTTCTTGTTTGCTTCAAGCAACTCCAATTGACTCTTCTCAAGCTCAGTGACCAACATTTCAAGTTGCGATTGGAATCGGTCACGTTCAACCGTCGCTGCTTGTAAATCTTTCTTAAGCTGCTCAAGTTGCTGATTAATTTGTGCATTGTTTGCTGGATTTTGATTCTGTTGTGGCTTCTGTTGAAGTTGCTGCTGTTGAGTTTGAATTTGTTGTTGCTGTTGTTGAATTGTCGCGGTTTGCGTTTGAATTTGTTGTTGAAGTGTTTGCAGTTGTTGATTCTGTTGTGTTAATTGTTTGTCCATTGCTTGATGGTGTTTCTGGAATTCTTGAATTGCCATCTCAGCTTGATCGGCTCGTGTCTTTTCTTGTTCAATAACTTTACGCCATTGCTCCAATTCTCCATTACCTCTTTGACCTGATTCTTGGAGCATTTGTTGAAGGCGCATAATTTCTTGTTGCATTTGTTGAACTTGTTGTGGACTTCTATTTCGAAGTCTGGAATAAAAACATAAATTGCAAGTGACATAGAATAAAAAATTCGTTTCACTTACGTTTGATTTTCTTGTCGTAATCTTTGAAGTTCTTGTTCAGCACCTGTAAGCTCTTTCTGGAAGTTCATCAACATTTCTTGACTCTTCTCGAGTTGCAATACAAGTTGATCACGTTCGGCAGTGAGTTGTTTACAATCAGATTCAAGCTTCATCATCGTCTTCTCAACTTGACCCGCATGCATGTCACGCTTCTCGTATACCTTGGCATTGTGACGCATCGCTTCCTTCTCAGCTTCTGATTTCTCAAGTAATTCTAGAACACGATTAAGTTCAGCTGACATTCTCTCAAATTCAATTCGTGTTGATTCGTAGGCTTCTTGTTGTTTAGTCATGTGAATTTGTGCTTTTTCAAGTTCCTTTGCTAGACGACCAGCTTCCATTTCAGTAGCATCACGTTGCTGTAAGAAACAAATGTGAATTTAATTCGACAATTAATATCAATCGACCAACCTGTAAAGTTTTCTCCAAACGTTCACGTAATCTTTCCACTTCACCACGATCAGCTGGATTTACGGGCTGATTAACCATTGATTGACTTGGACTTATGTTATTTATATTCGAACTCGATGATTGTTTCAATCGTTCCATTTCTCTTATAATCTTCTCATAACGATCTCGAAGTTTCTCGTATTCGATATGAGTTCGCTCTAAATCGTTGCGTTGTTTGTCTTGACTTGAAACATATTTCTGAGTTTCCTGACGTGAAAGTTCAAGTTGCAATGTCGTTTCATGTAATTTCGCTTCCAAAGCACTCAAATCATTTTCCTTCTGTTGAAGCTTCTCTTTGAATTTTTCATAAGCTTCTTGTTCATATTGTGACTTGCCACGAATCTGTTCAAGTTCCATCATGATCTTATCCATTCGTTCACGAAGTCTTTCATTTTCTTCTTTCAGTCGACGACTCTCCCTTGAATGTTGTTCATTTTCTTGAAGATGTCGAAGTTCAGCTTCAGATTTCTGATAACGATCGCGCATCTTTTCAAGCTCTAAGTTGAGTCTGGCAGCTTCTTCATGGGCATTCTCTAAAGCAGCATTGTGTTTGGTATGAGTATTATGACTTCTTTCAACTTCATATGTCAATCGTTCGACTTCAGCTACGAGATGTTCTTTCTCAGCTTGCAGCTTACGAATGTCAGTTTGATATTTATCAGCACGTTCACGGAACAAATCAACTTCTTCCTTCGCTTTATCTTCCATTTCTTTATGTCGGCCGAGTTGCAATGCAGCTCGATCACAAGCTTCTTGCAATCGCGATGTCTCTTCTTGAAGTTTTCTCAAATCTTCTCGAGCTTTAGTAGCAGCTAAAGTGGATCTTTCAGCTTCAACCTCAAGTCGATTGCGATCAGCTTCTGCTGTATCAACTCTCGATTGAAGCCTGTAGATTTCATTTTGAGCTCTATCATATTTCTCGAGAACCTTTTCAAACTCTTTCGTTGATGAATCTTTTTCATCGATTAATTTTTGGCTTGCATATAATGCTTTGTCCAATTTCTCTTTCAAAATGCCAATTTCCGTGATGGAATCGTCACGTTCCATTTGAAGTTTCTGGTGAATTGAATGAGTTTTCTCCCATCGTTCTTTGAGAACTTCGTACTCGGTTTGAATTGCTTCCTTCTCACGTTGTGCTTTAATCATCAAACTCTGTGAGCCTTCATTACGTTCTTTGACCTTTTCGAGTTCTTCGAATAATACATCGCGTTCCTTCTGTACACGCATCATCTGATTCTGAAGCTTCTCGCATTTCTCACGATAACGTTCGGTATCAACTTGAATAGTTTCTCTTTCTTTCTGAATACGAGCTGCTTGTCCAAGTGCTTTATCAAGCTGTGATTGAACATTTTCAAAGTCGTAAGTTGTCTTCTCTTTCTCAATTGTCAACTGGAGGATGAAATCTTTGTAATTTATGGATTAAATTAATTAAACTTTGTTCTTACCCGACGTATTTCATTTGTTGCTTTTTCAAGTTTCTCTTGAAGATGATCAACGTCACTTGTAGCTTTATCGAGATTGTTTTGAAGCTTCTCTTGATGCAATTGAGATTTTCCTAGTGTTGCTTGTGTTCGTTCCATTTCTTCACGTAACTTCTCAATCTCACCAGCTGCCTTATCTCGTTCATTGTAAATACGTTGAACACTTCCCTGATGTCGTTCAAGTTCTTGTCTCATACTGTCATGTTCTTGTTGTGCGTTTTCTAATTTCGCCTTTAAACGGTAAACTTCACCTTGACTCTTCTCAAGCTTCTCTTGAAGTGCAGCTGCTTCTGCGCGCGACCTCTCAGCGTCACTCTAGAAATTATCCACAACCATGAAAGTTTCAATTCAAAGAAATTTCAAGTAATAAAAGGAAAGAATTGAAAATAATTTTGGATTTAGGGGCATAACGAGTCATCATAAGCCATTCGGTGCAAAGCATTTCTTAAAGTTTATTTCACGAGCTGCAGCAAAGCTTTCAAAAGCTAATGAAGAATTAGTTTAATGTCTGCTAAACGAAAACTATTTGCTTGTTAATATGCTATGAATTGTTATTTTTTATTTATTTTTTTTTGTGATATGAATTAAGTTCAAGAATAATAAAGTTCTTAAAAGTTTCATTGAAAGTCCAATAAAAAGAAATATAAAAATAAATGAGAATAAGTAAAAGGGAAACAAATGTTAATAAAAATGATTATCTGAAGACGAGGAAAGTCATTCAAAGGGAACTTTTTTTTTTCTTTGAGCAGCTCATCTTCTTCAAATTACTTACAAAACCTTGTAAGTTCGATTTCTCATCCTATAAAAAAAGAAGATTTTCATGTTGGAAAAATATTCTAATGAGCTTTTTGCTTTCCAGCTTTAAAATGGAAATTTTCATCATGAACTAAATTTTTTTTTTTCGATTATTTACTTGATGAGGTCGTTTGGGATATTTTTAAAAAAAGAAATAAAATAAAAGAAATGAAATGCGAGGAGATATCGATTGAAAACTCACTTGCGTCACTCGAAGTTCCGCTTGTGTTCGACGTAATTCTGCTATCGTCTTATCGGCGCGTTCTTGAACTCGATCCAATTCTTGAGATGTCGACAATGTATTGCGTCCAAATGTCGTCTAAGGAGAATAAGAAGTTAGTGAAAATCAAGTTAAAATCTTTCATGTTTTCTTACTCCAACCTGTGATCTCTCCAACTCCCCACGCAAACGATCATTTTCAATTTCCAAACGTTGAATCTTTTGATTTGTCGTTTCCCAATTACCAATACGACCAATGTCAGTTGAGGCTTTATCGAGTTCAGCCTTTGATTTTCCAAGTTCACTTTGTGAACATTCCAATCTGCTTTCAAGCCTATCTTTCTCAGCTAAAGCCCGATGCAAACGAGATGTCAACTTGTCAACCTCACTCTCAAAAGAGTGGAGTTTCATTTTGTACTCTGCAATTTCTCGTTCATGTAATTCACGCTCTTCAATCTTCTCGCTTTCTGCTCTGTCTCGTTGTTCACTGGTTTTTCAAATTATAATTGCATGAAGAGTTTTAAGAAGCAGAAAATGAAAATCTTTTCAAGTGTCATAAACATTGCACTCACCGCAACATATTCATTTGCTTTTCCTTGTCACCAATTGCTTCTTCTAAGCTTGTTAAAGCACCTTCTGAACTGCAGTGGTGTGCTTGCATTGCCGTCAATCGAGCACGAGCCATATCAACTTGATTATCTTTCTCTTTCAACAGATCCTCGAGATTCTCAATCTTCCTCTGAAGTACATTAATCTTTCTGTCTTTAATGTCCATGTGTTCCTTTATTTCAGCAAGTTCTGTCACGGTTCGATTACGTTCTTGTTGTGTTTGCAGAACTCCTTGCGTCTTCTTTTCAATCAAACGATTCTTTTCTTCGAGTCTTGTTCGCAATTCTTCAACCTAAACAAATTGAAAATTGAAAACAAATAGCTTGAAGGCAGATAAGATTCTTACATCAGATTGAAGCATATTATAATGTTCTTCCTTGGCGCATAATGATTCCTTCAACACAGAAATGTGACGTTGATAATCCTAAAGAAGATGAGAATAAAAATATTTTCAGATTATTCACATGTCAAAAGATTTAAAATGAAAGAGAAAATTCTCACCTGATGTTGTTCTTCAAGTGTTTTCATTTTTGCTGCCATGCTCATGATTTCCTGATCACGTCTCTGAATTTCAAGACGAAACTCGTCCAACTTTAAAGAATTATGATTTTCATGAATTATTTAAGAAAGATAAATTATAAAAGTTTCATAAAAAGAAAAAGAGAAAAACAAAACTTTTCACATGACAAATATAAACAAATATCATTAGAACATCGTGATGGAATTGGAATTGCAAAGATGTTTACTTCTTTTGTCTCGCTTCCATTTAATTGTTTTTGTTTGTGTCTTTTTTTTTTGATGTTGATAAGAAAAGCATAAAGAAAAAAGTTGCGTGTACTTGAGATTCGTGTCATCTTTTTTTGTTCTATCCTTCAACTGCTTTTACAAGAGAAACAACCATTTAACTTTTCAATTTACCCACTTTTTATTAAGTTTTATTCTTTCTTATACTTCTGTTTCATATGTTTAAGCTTTTAGTTTAAGTTTGCTTTATACATCGTGAATTTCTAAATCTTTCATATTTATTATCTGTCATTTCATGACATCCCATCTTAGATTTGTGAAATGAGAAAAGAAAATAAATTAACATATCTAAACTGCCTTTTTTTACATAAACTTGTTGACTACTAAGATTTTTATCAATGCAAATTATTTAATAAAAATGGAAATACTTTTACTTTAATCTGAAAGAATCTAATTTTTTATAAAGGAATTAAAAGTTAAAGAACAAAATTTACTTGTTGACTTTGAATGTTTAAAAGATTTTCTTTGCTTATTCTATGATTTGGTTCTAAGAGCCGATTAAGTTTTAATTGCATTTTTTTCTTCGTATTTTATTCAATTGACAGTAATTTAATAATCACTAAGAAGTTTCTGTGACTTTGAAGTGTAAATGTTGTTGGATGAATGTGAAAAATGAGCATGAAATGAATGACGAACTAAAGCAACTGACATGAGCATCTTCGAATCATTCTTATGCATAACTACATAAATTTCTTTAAACCTTTTTATGAACTAATTGAATTTTCAAAGATTCTAATCTATTTTTATCACTTATCTAAGATCTGATTCTCTAAAAGTTTCTTCTCCGAAATATTTTAAATTCTATTTAATGAGTTACAACCGTTGTTCATGACGAAACAATTTGAACGAACGAAACAATATTCATCTAGAAGTTATGTGGAGCTTTCAATGTAAAATTCATCTACAAAAATATTTTCACGAAAATGTATGATCTTCAATAAAACTTTTCCCTCAAGGATAAAACGTCTACATACATAAGCTTGAATACTTTGTCTTGTCTTGGCACTGAAGAATAAGAAATGAATTTTCTCTTAAAAACTTTTACATTATAACTTGCGATCTACATATTTTTTCCACCTTCCTCAGCATAAGTTTTATGTTTTTACGATAGAATAATTTTTTTTTAATCGAAAAACTTTAGTTTTCTTTTTGACAAACCTTAGAACTACTTTTTATTTAATTCTTTCTCGCTTTTACTTTGTTGAATGTCATTAATTGCTTCATGATGAACGAGAATGAAACAGGGCACAAACATCAAGATTTTTTCTTTATATAAACTAATTTAATTTTTAAAATTGTCAATAACATTGATTGAAGAAGTTGTGTGGGGGAGTTGAGGGTGAGAGTACAAGAAGAAGAAGAAGAAGAAGTTTCGAAGAAAATTCCAATGTTAACAACTCTTTTTTTTCAATAATTGAATGACGAAAATAAAAATAGAATGTCGAAAAGTTCATGTCAAGTCCAATCCACATTGGGATAAGAGAATTCCTTTCATGGTTTATAATTTCTTATGAAACTTTTAAGGGTCAAATGACATTTGATCAACATCGAATTTAAAACTTACTTGTCTCTTTATTTCGTTGCTTTTGGGATTATCTAAATCTAATCTAGATCCTGTCCGATAATACGGTTGTGGATTGAAAGTCGAGTAGGTATTGGGATAAGTTGTGTAACGATTAAGCGATGAAATTGATGACGGACGTGATGTGAACGTTGGCTGATGATAAGATTGATAGTAATTTCGATTAAACGAACTACTTAAAGGATAATGATTGTATGGTTGTGTCGTGTAAGAAGAAGAGAGACATGGATTTGAAGCATAATGAAGATGATGATTTGTGTGTGGTGTGAATGTTTGTGTATGGTAACCATCATGTAAATAAGACGATGTCAATTGATTATAATTTTTACTAAATATTGGCTTAGCTAACAAATAATCGTCATTTATTAAACGGTTAGTAGTTAACGGCGGCAGATTGCGATTAAAATACGAGGTCGTGGCAGTGGTTGGCATGAACATCATTCGATCGGCTATTGTCGGCTGAGAATAAAAATTTGTATACTTAATTGGTGTTACATTAGCCGTTGTGGTAAGATCATTAAATAAATCATATTTAACAATATCACTTTGGATATTTTCTTCAATTAAATTCGATAAACTTGTGTAGCAGGGATTGTTTAGCGCCATGTCAGCCGACAATTGCCGATTTAAAATATTTGATGATCTTGATATTGATTGACATGTTTCGCTTATAAGATTTGATATATTGGCAGCATTGTCATTCAATGGCAGATTCATATAGTCAGAAATAGAAGTTGATGATGGAAGACCACTGTAACTGTATCTGCGAATGGGCAATGGACTCATACGATTCAAGCCCAAAGTTGATGAAGTCTTTGTTGTTGACATGATATTACTAGTTACCGGTGAATTGTAAAGATTCGTTGCTGTTGTCGATGCTAGTTGAGATTTGGATGTGGAACTTGAGCCGGGACCGTAAATATTTCTTAAACCATCAGTTGGTGAATTTCGATAACTAGTATAAATCTGGAAAATTGCGGTTTGAAAAGCAACACATTTGTTTCGTATCTCATCTAGTTTAATATTTTTAGATTTTGTTTTAATTAGATATTTAATATTTATCATTCGTGTATCATTCAATAATAAAAGTTTGAAATTTCGAATTTTGCAAAAATTTACAAATTTGGTTTCAGTTCTCAATCTCAATCAATAAAACTTTCAAATTTAATAAAAAGCACATCTAAAATTGATCTTGGCTTCAATTCCTTTTGCTCAAATTCAAATTTAAAAGAAAGGAAAATGTTTTGTTCATTAATTTTTGCTTTAAATTTGCAAAATGAAGATTTTTATCGAACAACATTACCGGATAAAAGGCCACCCCCGCAATAAATTATTTTATGAACATAAACAATTTAATTGAAAAAACTGAAAATATCAATTTCATGATAAACAATTTATTGAGACCAACAATTATTGGTAAAGGGAAGGAGGTAATTGCGCTTTTATGCCGATAAGTGTCTTCGTCAAAAATCATTTCTAAACAATTTTGACGAAAGAATTATTTCAAAATTTTATTATTTCTCATAAGTTTTCTCGCGTTTAACAATTTTTTTTGCAGTTTACTTGAATCACGTATTTTTAGTGTTTCTTATATTTGGTTAGTATCCTCGAAATACTTGATATAAAATCTTATAAACAGTTGTGTAATAAATTTTCTTCTTCTTTCTCATATTTTGGAAAATCATTTTGTGTGCCCATTTTCATTCTTTTTCTTATTTACTTTGGGTTTCTTTTTTTTATTTTGAGTCAAATATTATATAGTTCGTTCTGAATGTGAATCATAATTGAGCTGATTGAAATTATACTTGACAACAAAAAGCTACGAACATTATGTGAGTCATGTGAAACATAAGACAAGTAAAATGGTTGTTTTATCTTTTTTCTTTTTTTTTAAGTTTAATTAATAATGATTTTAAAGCTTAGAATATTTAAATTAAGGAAAATAGTTTGGTTTGAGGGAAAGTGAAAAATATTTTGAAAGAAAAAGTTTTTGTAACTTTAAAAAGATTTTACAAAAAGGAGAAGAGAGAAAATGAAAATATTTAACCAAAGAATTCATTTGAAAATGATAAAATGTTGGTTGTTACTGAATCATATTTATGCAATAAGAAATGTTATAATGATTGACTATATGTGCTGCAATGTACAGTATATAATATTTATTTCTTTATCATTTAATAATAATTCTTTCGCCAACTCAATAATTTTGGAAATAAAAGTATATAGCAAAAGAATAAATTAAATAAAATTGATATTCGGCCATTCACAGTAGAAACAAATTGTTCATCACGAGAAAAAAAATGTTTGCCATTAACTCAGATGCATTCTCGAAGGTTAAGAAATTTTAATTTACTGATCCATGAAATAATGAAGAGCTAAAAATAAGCAGATAGACTAGAAATGAAATTTAAAAAATGTTTTCCTTTCTAAATATTTACAGATTGAAAGAGTTTTAAAGAAAAGGATGAATGTGATAAATGCATGATGTGTATGAAAATTAATTTCCCAAAACACCAATTAAATAAATAAATGAAAACTTTTCTGAATTTCAAAGACGTTTTGGTTTCGTAACTTTGTGGAAGTCATTATAAAATTTGAATAATTTCGTAGATAGTCTTGGAAAAGTTGAATGAAATTTGAGAGAAAATTGTTTAGGAATCATCCGAGATGATCGTTTTCAATGTCGTCAACTTTTCATGGTGCTGGGCACACAGAATGATTTCCATTTTGATAGATTGAAAAATCCATTAGTCCATTACCCAAAGCAAACGAGGAAATGTGATCTCAACAGACAAAACAAGATCTCAGTCTCTTCTCTTCTCGTCTCTCGTCCCTCACTTCATATCATTTAAGTGAATTAAATTTTCTATCGTCTTAAAGTTTTTTCTTCGCTCCATTTTCTTTATTGGTTCTTACTTTGTAGCTAAAATTACTTTTACGATTTAGAATATAAATGTGAGAACAGCTTTAGCTGTTTCCTCTCTTTTACGATGGGAAAAATTTGCGGTTGGAAAAGCTCAAGGATGGAATCAAAGTTACGGGACATGAATCTCATATAAAAGTTTTACTACTTTCATAAGTCGTTATAAGTATTTTAATCTCGTCCTTCTATGAAATAATTTCTCATAGTTTTATTCATTTCGAAACACCAGAATGTTATAATTATTTAAGCATAGCATAAATTCTTTATGAGAGAAGAAGATCGACAACATATTTTTCCTCTGGTTGTGGGTTTAACAATATTTCAAACTTTGTTGTTAGAAGTTATTAGAAAAATATTTCTGATTGTCTCTGATACAAAATTTATTTGAGTTCCAAATATTTTTCCGATAAATTTTGAGAACAAAACATAAACTGACAGGCAATGATTGTAAAGTTTTAAGAATTCAACGATTTTTCTATTTAGTTTGTGTGATGAATTTGAGTGTAATCGGTGAGTGTGATAAGAAGGATGAAAAAAAGAAAAAGTCACATAAAAGTATGAAATCCCATTGTGATCTTAAAAGTTCTTTCTTGTTGTCATAATTTTTGTTCCCCGGATGGTAAGAAACATAAAATTGAGTTTTATCCTTGTGCAAATAAAAGTGTTTATATCTAACAAGCATGCATTGTCGATTTAATGGCACATTTATGTTGAACAATGTGTCCAATCTATTTTCTGCAAATGCTGCAGATTTAAAGGAAACAACAGCTTTGTAGGAAGTTCCTACAAAATGTGAAACAACATCACATAAATATGCCAGAGAAATCGAAATGTTAACTCAAAATCGTGATGATAAATAAAACTTTTTCAACTATCAATTATCAACACTCATTCTCAAATATTCTAATTAGAATTAAAAATGTTCTAACCAATTGTTTAGTCATAGTCCTATTATAGTTTATTAATTTATTGTTAATATTTACCTGTTTCTGAGCCATCGCTTGCATTTGTTGGAACATTGCACGCTCTTCTTCTTTGCCTGCAAATGATTCATATTTGTTGATGTGTCATTGGCAAATTGCAAATCATTGTTAGGGAATGAAAAATAAAAACAAAAGAGAAAATTCCATGAATTAGTTTTTCAACCACGTTTCATTCTTTTCATTTCAGGCAGATAACAGCTGTTGCTGTTCCATATATAACAAATGGAAATTGATTTTTCATGTGTCTAATGGTTGGTTGAGGGTGGGCTTCCCTTTTTACTGATATAAATAACATCATACTAACAGTTTTATTGATTTTTCTTACTCACCCATGCCTTTGTTTTGCAACATTTCTAAAAGCTTTTTAATACTCTCATCACGAGCTATGAGAGTTTGCTTCTGTGTCTCAAGACGCAATTCGAGTTCCTATTGAATGCAATAGCGACAAATAAATCAGTTTTATGCACACACGTCATCGATCTACTTACTTTTATCGTATCTCGTAAGATTGCAATTTCTCTTGTTAAATGTTCATTTTCAGCGTACAAAGTTTCAATTTGTTGTTGCAACTCGAGACTTGGTTGTCGCATTCGCATCCTCAATTCTTCTTCCAATTGACGCACTAACATCGCTTGCTTTTGATTTTCATTATTCAATAGTTTTAATTGATCATTTATTAAGCTGTATTTAGCACTTTCTTCCTTTCTTAAAGCGCGTTCTTTCTTTAGTTCTGGCGACCAGAACGTTTTAATGCTATGCATGGAACTTCCCAACTTTTGATTTGTTAGTTCAAGTTCTTTTTTAAGGTTTGCAAGTTCACGTTGTAAATCGCTATTTTGATATTGTAAATCACCCAAATAGCCGCGGTCAGGTCCCACTGTATACATTAAAAAGCACATTTAATAAAGTCAAATGATGTCAATAAATTTAAAGCTTTACTCATGGGATTTGGACTTTGACGTGCTGATCTTCCATAGAGTTCTTCCTCCAAATAGAGACCTCGCTCTAATGATCTATCACGAGACCTGTCACGAGGTTCTCGTATTGGAACAAATTCTCTATCATGAGGGTCGACTAAACCGCCACGATCCAAAGACTGATAGCGAGTCCCTGATGATGAGATTAAAATCATGAAGTCGAAACATAAATTAATTGAAAAAAGAAATTACTTGGATAATCCATTGCATGAGTTACAGGTGGTCGACTTGCACTTCGACTACGATGATGTCCCGGCAATGCTGGGCTTATTGGATCCTCCATATCCCGATGATAGTACGGACTACCCATTGCTGCAAAAGAATGGTGTGGATAAATGGATGAATGGTACGGACCGTAATTGTATGACGAAGATCTGGTATATCTCAAATGTCCTGATAAAGTTAGTTAAGGGTTTTGATTTGATTGAGAGTTTGACATGAAATAAAATGAAAAAAGAAGAAAAGAAAAAACAGACCAATTGAAGTTTAATGTAATTTTATGAAGCATGTTATGTTGATATAATAAACTTAATTTAAACAATTTATAAAACTTCCGACTGCTGAAATAACAGAGCTTTATAGATAAATGTAAAAATTCAGAAGAGAAACCATTTTCATAAGCTCAGTTTTTATCCGAAACTGAAACTAGATACGTAAATAATTGATTTATATTAAAATGTAATCTAGAAAGAAAAAATAAGCTTTCAGCGACTAACATGTCAACATTTGCTGGGGTCGCCTAGTGTTCTTCATTAAAATGATGATGATGTTAGCAACAGGGAGTTTTTTCAAACATAGTTATAGCTTACACAAATGACTATCAAGTTGCAAATCATTCTCGAAGGAAGGAAAAACGTTCGATAATCTCACATTTATACGAATCGTATATAAATTGTTTATTTCCTGTAAGCCATCAAGAAATTTCTCGTTTTTATGCAATTAAAATTCATTGTGCAGCATAAACTATAACTAACATGTTTTCTCTTTCTTTATAAATGATGTTTAAATGAACAGCTACTCGATAGAAGAAAAGTAAGTAAAGAACAATTTGTACATTCATTCGTCATATCTAAACCATAAAACCAAAGTTATACAAACTCAACGAAATAAAAGAAGTAATTAAATAAATAAATAATTATTGTGTGCAGGAAACATGATCTGATTAGTCATATTTATAAATGACGTAGGAGAGAAGAGTGAAAATGGACAGGATAATGAAACGACAGCCACATAGAGATTAGCATTGCTTTCTATATTTTATTCATTGTGATGAGAGTCTCAAGCATTTTTCTTTTGTGATGTGTTTACTGGTGTTTATTAAGTTGTAACTTGTGAATGGATGGTGAATGAGATTGGTGAATAAATGTTTACCTAAAGGACTTCCTCTTTGATAATCACGAGAAGGAGATCTATCGACAGTTGGCAATTCAGTGAGTCGTCTGGCGCGCGTACCTGGACTTCCACGAGATCCTATATTTGGTAGAGAATTGTAGGCCTCTCGAGACATCTAACCACCGCGGAAGAATCCGCGGTTACAATCTAAAAATTAATTCAATTTTCATGTGTTTGAGATGACTTTTTTTGCTATTTTAATTTTCTAAAGTTTTGATTTTTAAAGAAGAACGGAAATAAATCTCAATAATTTAAGTTTCCATAGAAAAGGTTCAGAAGAACGAACGGGAAGGTCGACAGGAAAGTAATAAAAGATTGTGAAGGCACAATCACTCATTGTTATCTATGGATGTTTGTACGTTTAAGTGCTAATTATAGGCAATAAATATCTTGTGATCTATGGAGATTCCCACACAGTCTCCATCTCCGCAATTAGAGTGTTGAAGTTTATAAAAAATTAAATTGGAAAAATGACTCTCTGTAAGAAAGAAAAAGTTTTCTTTTCCTTTCTTCTTTGCTTGAAAACGTTTTTAAGGGTAGAAGGTTTAACTTTGGGGAAAAAAAGGTTTCCCTGACAGCTTTTTAGTGAAACTTTATTTTAGCTTTGTTGTTATGTAATAGCAACAATGACGAATCAAAGTTTAATGATTTAAATTTCAATTCCTGCTTGTCTAACTTTTTCGTGATGAATTTTGTTGCATTCGAAATCACTAAATAAAAATCATGATGAGAAATAAGAAATTTTATGTAGGCCATGTCAACGTCTAAAGCTTCAGCATCTCGAAGTTACAACTACAATTAATTTGTGTTGCAAAAATCTTGTCACTTGTCCAAAAAGAAATTGAAAAAAAAATCTGATGACATATGAAATAGTTCATTTGTGTCGAGATGAAGAGATTTGATATCATTAAGTAACTGACACAGAAAATGAAACGAAAAATGATTGCTTTCTTATTAAAGCCACCAACTTGTGCTCTCAGAAGAAAACAAATCAAATTTAACTAAAATTCAACTAAAGCTGAAATCTTACAAATGTATTTAAACAAAAAAGCTCAAAAACGTTGAGAACAACATCAATCTACGGAAACTAATCCATCGTGACACTACTTGTATATCTCGAACTATTCTAGTTTGATTCTTTTTTATGTTTATTTGGTGCAAACGTAAATGGGGAGAGAAAAGATTGCTTTACTGAAAAAAATATGTCACAGAGGATTTTTCATTATTCACAATATGAAAACATAAAAGTAGAAAAATCTATGCGACTTAGCATGATTGATTAAATGATATTTTCAACGCAAGCATATTTAATTGACAATTATTTTGAACATTTACATACCCACAATTTTGTCGGCTTTCCAATTCTACTCCTTGCCTCAACTGTCTACCAAAGGACCCGAAATCCTCGACCTTCTTTCGAAATAAAAAATCTTTTCACTATCACTTGCTTCTCAGGTTCACACTCTGTGAACTCTCAAACTCTTGCGCACGCGTGTTTAACAAACACTCAGCTTTTTTTGCGGAAATCTTTAATAATTTTTTTCTGTCAAAGTTTTCTTCTTTTTTGTTACTTGAAGCTTTTTATTTAATCCACATGTTGATAGACATGAAAATGACTAAATTTATGATGACTTTTATGTATGATTCACTTTCATTAAATTATATATATTTTGTTTGCTTATATACACATTGCATTTGATTGTAACACGTTGATTTCGATGTGGAACTCCAAAAACTCTTTTCCTGAAGCTCGACAATATTCACCCTCTTATAAGATTTTTTTCTCGTTCCTTATGCATTGCACGTCTCACTTAAAGTTTGTAACTTCTGAATTAAAAAACAAAATACAGAGAAAAAGTTATGAACTTTGTGAAATTTTTGTAATTTTAAATGAAATTTTCTGAGAACCATTAAAGTCGAACATTTTATCACATCGTCGTATATTATCGAAAGGATGTGATGCGATACGTTTATTCATACATAGTCTTGATAAAGAATGATTGAAAAGGAAAAGCCATAATTTGCATGCATGAAAGCAGCAAATTGTTGAACATGACAAGAAGCTATGAGAATATACGGAGACGAATGAATAAAACAATTCATCTTTATGGAATCAATTTTCAACAAAATTAATTCTTCTTGCTGAGATAAATGATGATTTCTATTTTTTCCTTCAATTTCCACTAAATTGGATCAACTTAATATCCTTTCACATCTGTGACGCTTATAATAAGATAAGACATGAAGCTTGAGAATTATCCCAGTGAAATTCATTTCTACAGATTAAAGAAAATTCTTCTCCTGCACCTCGGATTTTTTATTATAACTCATCCATAAGGAAGAAAATTTTTTATGAACACAAAAAAAAAGGAAAATGAAAGAAAGTTGCGGCATTGTGTGTAAAAGAAAGGGAAGTAAGACAAATCAATATTTTATGTTCGGGCTATTTATAGCGTAAGGAATACATAATTTTCTCTTTTTTTATATAGCTTTCCTTTATTGTGCCCGTGATTTTCAAAAACGAACATTTACTCAACGGTTAACAATTGATTCGTGGTTGAGGTTACAACGGAGGAATGATTGTACAAGTTTTAATTGTATCGATAAAAATTTCAAACCACCAAAATGATATTATGTTGATTTAAGCTAATCCTATTGCTGCTTTTTGATCCCCTTTATTCCTTTAGTTAATCTTTTTAGGCTTTAACGTTAACTTGGAGAATAAATTTTTGATTGTTCCATTGATTTACAATTATGAGTATCACATAATAATTTTCTTCTAGCTTGCTTTAGCTATCGAGATAGACGACTGATTCTCTCCATTTTATATGCTTCATCCAAATTTCCCGAGATATTAGAGCACTGGATAAGTGTCGTAGTGTTGGATGCTTGAGATAATTGTGTGAGTTGGAGGAGAAGAAAATTTTCTTATCAATGAAAAGAGAACATTTCTCTTCCAGCGAGAAAAAAAGGGGGACAGAGCCTCAATATCTTATCCAATTATTCAAATTGAACTTTGAGAAAATTTAATTGAAAATCACTTTTGACGACACTTTAGATTCAACTTTTCATATCACTTTTTTTCTTTTTCTAATCAGATAATCTGTGAAAAATGTTTTTCCTGGAAATTTTCACGTCCATGTTCAGCAGTCGATAAATTATTTCGAGCTTTGACTTAGAGAAAAATTTTAGGTTCTCGGAAAATTTCATGATTTCTCATTGAAAACTGAGTAATTTCAACTTTAAAATACCGTAATATTGTTGGGCCAGCCGCTGGCCCCATTTCTTTATCCATTTTAACAATTAATTTATCACTTAATCATGAATTATAGTAATTTTTTTCACCACAATGAGATTTTCAGTGTAAAGGAGAAAACTTCAAATTACACTGTATAGGAACAATCAATGAAAAAGCTGAAAAAATTTTATTCGAGCGCTTGCGCTTTGACGTTGATATAAAGCTTCACGTCCACATTTTCCTTTCCAGTGGAAAAATATGATTGAAGATAATTCATTGTTTATTTATTACTGATAAGAGAATAGGAAATCGTTAAAATTTTATCGTGCCATTAATTTTTCAAGCTTTTTAATTAACTTAGATTGTGATGATATGCAAAATAACAACTCTACAATTGAAATTACATAATAAAGTGATTATATTATACAATAAATATGACACGGATAATTGCCCACAACATAGATGAATGAACTAACCGCATATTTTCACCCATCAAAACTAATTAAGCCTGGAAAGAGCTTTTTGACTTTCCGTGGATGATAATTCTCCGTGGGTGATTACACTCTCCACCTAAGGATTTCAGCCTCCGGTCGGGCAAAGTCTAGTTTCAGGTGGAGAGTGTAATCACCCACGGAGAATTATCATCCACGGAGAAACTTTTTCTGTGTGTTTTGTATGGAAGGTCAAATCCGCGCGAACGCACCAAAATGAATTTCAGATGAGAGCTAGTATGAAAAATGAAGTTTGCTATAAAATTCTGAAAGAAGAAAACTTTTGAAAATTATAACCGTCAATGTTTCAGTTTCAAAATTGTTTTATAGAAATTCAAATTTTAAGAATACGTTACAAAATAATTTATGTACAATATGAAAATCTTTTAAATTACGGCAATAAAATTAAATAAATAAAATGTTTAAAATTTAATTATTTACAAAAATATTCTTCAGTACGCTCACTACATATTTCGCATTTTACATTCATCAACGCCCACTCGAATTTACAATTACATTGCCAACTGTTATGAAAAAGTTTTGTAGCATATCCACGACCACAACATAGCAGCTTACAACTATCCACTCCTGAAGATGTTCGCGTACATTTGCGACCGTGAGTACCTGTGTAATTAACAACAATAAATTGATTACGTAAATTACAATAATTATTCATAATCTTACCTGATGAACCTAGTAAAATATTTTTCTCACAATAATTAGGTGATTGTTGCAAATAAACTAAATCCAAATTCTTTGGTTTCAAAGGTTCTTTGTCTCCACGACCTCTTCTGTAATGAAAAAGTATTGTTCAACTGTATAATCCTCAAGATTAATCTTTTGTTCTACCTTTTAATGACTAAATTTATTCCTGTGTCTTTCTTCTGTGCTTCAACCAATTTAGCCTTCTCATATTTCCTCAGAAGAACGTCTCCGACCTCACGAAATTGAGGTAAAGTTTTCCAACATGTTTTTAATTGGCAACTGCCTGATATTCCATGACATTGACAGTCCTTCTTCAAAAGCTTTCTGACGATCTAAACGAAATGAAAGCAGCATACATCTTTTATTTAACAACAGTTGAAAGTTCAAACCAATCAAAAATGAATAAGTGAAGAAATGTGACGTGAAATTATTAAAATTCCAGCTTATTGCTTTCTTATTTATTTGTAAGACTCGATAACTCAAAAGTACCGACAACATCAAGTCTTTAATTTTGCACAACCTTAAAGTTGAAAGGTCAAATTGATTAAAATAAAGAAGCAAGTTACTGAAATTACCAACAATCTTCACGAGGCTATAATTAACATTCTTTAGAGAGTTTCATTCATGAGTATCTGGTAATGACTAAGTTGTTCGATGATCATCAATAACTTTTAAAAGCCGTGTGTTAATTTATGACAATTGAGGGCATTTCACGAATGGAGGTGTCAAAAGGTATTTAAAAGAAAGAAATTCTTTATGGCTGGGGTAGAAAGTAAATGAAGATGGAAAAGGAGAAAAAGAAGAAGAGTGGAAAAGATAAATTAACATTTTAAACGATAAAGACAGAGCGCTTCAGTTGTTGTTGTTGTTCATTTCATAAGCATTACATTAAAAGTATGAAAGAAGCAAACGAGAAGGAAGATAAGAAATCAAATAAAGAGCCACAACCTGCCTATAAATTTAAGAATTTTTCATTTCTCATCGCTCATTTAGTTGATAAAACAGAATAAGTTTAAGCGGACACCACACGTTATGCGCCAAGTAATCGGGAACGAAAAGTTTAAAAGTGAACAAAACTCGCTTTAGCAACAAGTTGTAAAAATATTTCTGACATGTGACTTCGGAATAAAATTTATTGCGGCAGGGCAGAAAATTGAGATGTTTTCATTAAGAAGCAGATCGAAAATATTTATGTTCAAAGAAAGGGCTATGAAGGAAAACGTGTTAGCAAAGGTGGAACAATATTTGGCACAAATTAATTAAATATCGAAGGATTTGAAAGTGAAATCTTGCACAACATTTCTATTGAAATTAATTTTAAATATTCCCATAAAGCAGGGAAATAAGAATTATTGGTCAGTCGATGTTGGGATTAAATGGCTGAGAATCGTCGAAATGTCGTGATTGGAATTGGAGGCGAGAGAAAATTATATCAGAAAGAAACATAAAGAAACGCTAAGATGATGTAAAACATGATGTTGAGATAAATTCGCTTGAGGAATAAAAGAACGAAAAAAAGTCTTCAGACTAAACAAAATTGTTTTTATTCGTGAAATAATGGAAGCAGTAGCTTCGTGTTTCTCATGGAATGGATCCGGTTTTAATGACGACAAAAAGGAGAATCAGCATCATTTATCTCTTCGAATGTAAAACTAACAAAAATGATCAAATTTTATTTTATTTTCTTAACTTCGACTCACCTTTCTCCCAGCTTGATTATTGTGCAGGTTCATCTCGCTACGAGCGTCGCCTTCAATTTCTCTCACATCCAAAAACTTACGAGCAAATCTTATACCAAACTCAATATCAACGGAACAGCCTCCCCACTTCCACGACTGAATAGTTTGTAAAGGAAAAGAAATTGAAGATTGAGAAACATGTGTTGGTGAATATCATTTGACAATGAACTCACCTGATCCTGATAAACAGTTTTATGTCTATGAACTTGATCACAACCACATATTGAGATATTCCCTCGACTACATGCTGCAGCGATAGCATAAACAATTCCAGCATTAGCTATCGCATAAGTAAAAGCAGCTTCACGTGAGCCTGAAACAAATCAAAATAAAATTCAGTTGATAATGATGACAAATTGAAAGCATTAATCGAAGCGACAAACTACATGGAATAAATAAATTGATGTGATAATGACTTCGTTATCAAAAGTTATAAATAACTTTATTTTATTTATCGAATTTATTTTCATACAAAGCAGCTATGAGAAATCTTCAATCATCACATTCTTCCAATAACAATGAAATTGTATTCTTTAATTATTTTCTACATTTTTAATGAAATTTCTTGAGGGAGATTTTCATTTTAACAACCAAAGTCCAACATAAATATTGATAGGATTAACCTTCACAGACCGCTATGAACACTGACATTAAAATCAATTTTACGGCTCCACACTTCATTAGCATTCAATTTTTGTTGATGCTTAGAAATATTTTGGAACGATAAAAACATGAGCTTTGACTGCAAGGCTTAACATTAATATCGCATTAAACATTTTGCAGAGGTGGTTAGTTCCAAGTCAAAACTCTAAATAAGCACACTTTTAATATGACGTTTTCTTTGTTTATTGCAATTTTAAATTTATATCTTCAAGGCAAATTGAATTGTAAAGGAAGATTTAAGAATAATTGTTAATGGATTTCAAATGATTTTGCCAGAAATTCTTGCTTTTCAAATAAGAAGAACATAATTTTGCTTTTCAAGTAATTTTGTATCGTTTTGAAAATTTCAAAAATCACAAATCAATCTTTGAAAAGGTTTACGAAAGAAAAAGATGAAAAGTTGGATAAAAATCATCTGAAAAAGGTAAGAAAACCTTTTGAATAATCTTCAAAGAAAATTGTTTTGAACATAAATAAATTAGCTCATAAAATATTACTGCATAATATCATGCTCGGGGATTATTTCCTGCCAGACATATTTCAAATGAAACATTCAACAAATGAATGGAAAAACAATAAAGAATCAATTTGCCATAACTCTCTGAATATCTTGCTGTCAATTGTTTCATATTAAAATGCATTCGAAAGCAATAAATTTACCACAGATTTCGTTTAAAGTTTTCCATGATTTTATAGAACAATTCAGAACAGAAATGTGAAATATTTTCATTATTATTTTTTACAATCAGCATTTTCATATCTAATTGGTTTGGAACTTCCATTTGCAAGTGATTTTTTCTGTAATGGCACCGACTTTAAGTTTTACATTACACACAATGGCACAATAAATTAAATCGTCTCTGGAAACCAATTTGTTGATGAAGACATTAAAAGACATTTTAATTTATTCAACGTTAGCTTACGTTATACGCCGTCTACAAATCAACAAGACTATCCCCGACAACAATTAAGCAGACTACAAATGGCTGACGACATGATACAAATTGATGTCATGATTAATTACAATGACTTGCTGCCGACGATGAATTCGACGAAGCTTTTATAACTTCAACAATCATTGATTACGAGGTGGGTGTTTAAGTAGAAATAGCGAAAGAAAATTTGCTTGAAATTAGCAATAAATATTTTCTACATTGTATAAACGATTTTTACGATTTTTGCAAGTAAATTCATATGAGAACATAAAAATATTGAATATTAAAGCTTATGTTGCCTCATGAATAAATTTTAGTCAAATTTGTGTATTCGTTTCAAAATCAGTTTATGATTCATGAGTTGTTAAGGTCAACAGTCAGCATAAATCATTTCAAACTATTTATGTTACTCAAATTTTATCGAAAATTGCGCTTTGACCATTTCTGTATGACATCTAAACCGTATTGAATGTAAATGATAAATTTAATTATTGACATTGTTAGTCACTCCAAATCCTACGCATTACAAACGCCATTTTTTTACGAAGATATCAACATTAAATACAAAAAAGTCTCGTCTCGAAACGTAATTAAAATTTGGGAGCAAAATTTAATTGAATATTGTTGCAAGAGTTTAACATAGCGAGTTGAAAAGGAGAAAGAAATTAAGCAAAAGAAAAGTATTATCGACTGAAAGTCATCACGTTTGTCATGATAAGATCTTCAACATTACCTTTAAAAATCCCATGCACATGTGGGTAATCAAGTTGGAGTCGTAAATTGAAGTTAAAAAAATGTAAATTAATTGAAATCAACAAAAGAGAGGCGTCGAGAAGAGTTTTAAAAATGCTTCCATGCTAACGTGCAAAAGAATTAATTTTATGCACACGAAAAATTAATGTTGAACATGATTTCTGCGGATTTCATGACGCGAAAACATGAAGAGAAACAAAACGATTTAATTACCATATCGTGTGAGTAAATATTTTATTTTATGGATATGGATGTCAGCTTTGTGGTAAACATGGGCTATTAAGTACGAGTGGGAAAGTGAGAAAGGTAAAAAGCTTTAATTTATCCAAAACAAGACATTTCTATGTCATTCATTGGTCGTTCTTACATTTTATTTTATGTTAACGTCGATGTAAGTAATTTACATTAAAAAACTTGTGTTTTTTTTATTATTTGGTTATTTCACTCCACGTTCATTTATCATTTTAACAAGTTACTAATTGAATTTTCATGTTTGTCGCTGTTTATCGTGCTGGGGAAAAATAAAGAAGAAAAATATTCAGAAGGTTTTCTGGAGACATTCACTTTATCTCTTATTGGTCAATGAATTGATTCATTATTGATTATGTAAGATTCATGGATGTTTTCTATTTTGTTTAATTTATGTTTCTGATAAATTGGTAGAAAATATTTAAAAGCTTTTCTAAATTAAAGACGTCGCGACGTCAATTTTCATTCAGAAACATCGAATTTTTTTAAGAATAAAATTCATGAAGTCGATGCAGATTACAACATTCAGGATAATTTCTTACATGCATATTTAATTGCATATCATTATCGAACAAAAATAAAATCCAGAAAGCTTAAGAAGCTAAAATTAAAATAATTGATTGTTAAATGATGGCAAGTTGAAAATATTTCACTTCAAATTTTAATTGGTTCAACTCAATTGATTGACTTCAATTTAAAGTTTAAAGCTTCAATTTGAAAGTGAACGAAAACTTATTTCGGTTCGATAATAAATATCCTGAGAATGCAAAATATTCAATTAACGAAATGGAAATAAATTACTGTCATAAATCTTCTATAATAACACAATTCAACACTTCAATAACTTCGTAATTTATTGGATCCCAAAAAAAATGAAATCGTGAAATAAAAACGATGAAAACAGAATATTGAAAGTTTCAAAGTTCTCACGAAACGAATCGAAGGATTTACAACTGGATTGGAATTCAATATTTCTTCATTAATACTCAAATACCAGTAGGGAATATCGTTGTGCAATTTACATAAATATTGCTTTCAGGTTTTATCATTTTACATGCATTAAAGGTGTGCAAATATTAATCATTCTTATCTAAAGACACTAATCTTGCTTAAGACTTTAACAGACATGAAAGATTTGTCAAAACATCTGCCAATTAGATGTAATAAATTAGTCTTATTGACTTACTCACCAACAGAGATTACATGTCCAAATATATCTTTTTGCCATACTTCAGAGCAGTTCCATCGATGTCCTAAAAATTGAATTGATTTTAAATGAAAAAGTGGACGTTGGCGAGACATTAAGTCATGCTTCACCTTTAAATTGATATTGACATTCTCTTGAGCCTAGACTGTGACCATTACCAAGGGCGACAACTGCATCGGGTGACTCTGAGCAAAGTTTCTTTTGTTTTGGTGACAATCCTGGAATGCGACTACAAAGGGCAGCTGGAGAGAAGCACATCAACCCTCTAGAAAGAAAATTAATGGTAAAGTCATTAGAAATTTAAATTCATGAATAGATTAACGCTCAATCAAAAACACTTTTCCGTGTGTCTCTCGAATAATCAATGAAATGTGATGAAGATAAAAACGTAATGACTTTGAAATTAAGTGTTAATTAAGACGAATTGTTGAAAGCTTGACTTTGTTTATCTTCAAATGTTAAAAGCCTTTTTCTGCTTTTAGAATTTTCTAAATTCTAAATTTATTCTTTGAATTAATTAATATGTTAGATTAAAATCATGAAAGTTGTGTGCGTGTGTCTCGTCCACAAAATTTCGTCATCTCAGTCTTCTTTTTCTTGTTTTTCATTGTTTAAGTTCGGAAGTGAATGAACAAAGGATAAAGATCTGTTGAAACTTCTTTTACTGAATGAACAAACCTTCAAATCACAAACAAAGGACGACAAACAACAGTGACGAAAAGGTGTTGAATATGCTTAATTTTATAAAAATCAAGAGACGCAACTAACAATAGACTTAAATGCCCGTAAGGCGGAAAAACCTGAGAATATTGATCTGACTAGTTTCTGCTGTTGTCGACGAAGAAGGATGAAGAGTATTGAATTTCATTTGATGTAGCTTGTGTTAAAGAATATTTTAATTAACTACCTGTTAAGTTTTATTTCCCATCTTGTGATTGTAAACCTTAAAAATTGAAATATTTGAATGCGAAATTGCAACAGAATTCCAACGATCTCTTCATGATCAATTAATGTCTTGCGATTGAAGTTGTAAATTTATAATTTTTATTCAATTCTCTTGAATAATTTAATTTGAATTTAATTTCAATATTTAACCACAGGTGTTCTCGACATTAGTAAAATTCTGCATTAAAAATTACGAAGAAATTAAAAGTATCATAAAAAGAATTAATTAATCATCAATTCATCATAAATGTTATAAAGGAGCTGAAGAAACAGTTTCATTTTATAGCTAAAAAGCAAGATAGCTGACATAACGAGAAGAGACGCATTTGAACGAAAATATAAAACGCGTGTAGCTTTTAAAAAATTTGCATTCCCGCTGGTTTTAAAACGCAACATGAAGAAAAAATCCGAAAATGACTCAATTATACGTTCACAAAAATCTCGCAAAGCATTTTTATTATTTAGAATTAATAAATTTTGAAATACAAAAAAGAATAGAATATTTTTATTTATGCTTTACTAAAGATTGAAATTTATAGTTATTTTAAGATATCGAACATTTCATGGTCATTACTGGAGAGAGCTTTTTTAAAAATATTTTTTGAAAAGATATAAAATTGATTAATTCCATTTATAGGTTGGCTGGAGGATTAACTGGGAGATTTGTGAAATTATTTTGTTTTGTATCTTTCTCTGTCTAAACGATGATTAATTCGAGAGACGATTTAAGAACCAATAAATGTATGCATTAACATTCGAAAGCCATAAATTTTTCGATTAAGTTGAAGTCAAATCAACAAAAAAGAAATATTTGTTTAGTTCTTGATGATTTTTTTGATTATAGCTTCGAGGTTTGAGTTTCCATTTGAATCGAAAAGTTCATAAGAAGAAGAAACTATCCCAACTTCGAACCAATTAAATCATGAAATGTTACTTCCCGGAAAACAGCAAAAGCAGCCTACCGAACAAGAAGATTGTGATTTTTATCGAAAACTGCAAATGCTTTGGCTCGCGTTCGATATGATACGATCATCATGCGCAGTTTTTTTATCCCCGCTGTTCAGTAAATTTCATGTTCGCCACTCCTTCTACAACAACAACACAATCCAGTGGTTTCTCATTCACTTAGTACTAGACCATGTCATTAAACAGCAAAGTAATGGAGAGTAATTATGTCTCGTTGAATTAATGATAAAAGAAAAATTGCTTTACATCTGACTAACTCTCTTTAAATAGGATTTACAAGCTTTAAATGTTGTTTTATTACTGTTTGTTTTTGTATTTAACATGTCGAATCAATGAGTTGCAATTCTATACTTCTTGATTCGTTAGAGTCAAAGCCTTAATATTAATTTGTTAAGTTAATTAACAATTCATTCATTTCTTCTTTCTTTCCCTTCATTCGACATTATCAGTTGAGTTATGTGCTTCGCACTTGACGTCGTGTTAATATTTTATTCATTATTGAATGCTTCCTTAACTCATCAAGCAGATCATTGAAAGTCTAATCACAATAAATCTTAACTGTCTAGGAATATTTTCCAGTAGAAATTATAATCTATTATCACGTAACATTCTATGGAAATATTTAATATAATTTGCACAACGGCATATCAAATGCTTAGCAACTTACAGCTTATAATTAAAAAACAAAAAAAAATTGTAATTACAATTCTATTAATTTAACGTTACTAATCGAAAGTGTTTGATTTATTAGCCACTTAATGCATTTGAGTTCCTACAGAACACGTTATAAAAATAATTTATGATTTAATTACAGAAATTATACAGAAGAACAGAAACTGATAAAATAATTTTGATGGGTTGACAGGCGAACATTTTTTTAATCTTTTTGCAATTAAATATTGTCGAAATTCTAGCCTTGGTGATAATCTTGATAACGTCGCTTAATTCTTGAAAGTCAATATGGTTCAACATTTTTATCTATTCATGATACATTCGAGTCAGATATGAATAAATTTAATCTTTGAAAATTGTTTTAAAAATACAAATGCTCAAATAAAAATTGCCATGAATTTATTTCAGAAGTCAGATTTCTAGACATTGAAATGCAAATATTCAATTTAGTAAAACGAAATAGATTCGAATATAAATGGATGAGCTATCCAGAATATATGAATGATAAGAGTTTTAAATCGACCATCGAAATTGATCTTTTCTTTCTGGAAACTTGTTTGTCACTTAATAAAAATGTCTGCAATGACAAGAGACATCATAAGATGAGCTTATTACACCTGCTTCAACTAGTCGATAATTTATGAGTTTGTGGATATTGTAAAAAGGCGACAAAAGCAAAAGATTCAGAAGGCTCGTTGATTAAAATTAAAAAAATTTCATAACAAAACAAGAAAAAAATGACGGAAAATGTTTTATAAGAAAAAAGTAATTAAATTTGCATACTGAATAAATATTTGACAAAGGTGATATTTTCAAGACTGTAACCAAATAATAAACACAAAAATCGGGAATATTTGAAAATCTTTTGATGTTTGCGATTTAAGAAGAAAAAAAATTATTAGGAATTCCGTCAAACGCTTTGATGCAAATGCTTTTGGTCTGTAAACATTTAACCAACACAACTCCAAGCTCCCCTATTGGTTTAATCTACATAAATTAACAATTTTGTGATGTAAACTATCAATTAATTTTTAATTTGCGTGAAATCTGATTTTTATGGAAATATGAAATGGACAACGGGCAAGTAAGCGAAAGATGAAAAGTTTAACTGAAGTGAACACATGGAGAGATAGAATGGATAAAAAATCGTGTGATAATTTCATAAACTTTTAAAATATTGCCGCTGGATTAACGATTACAACATTACATGAACAGATTATCCGAGTCAAGAACGCAACTCGATATTTAACTTAGCCAAATAACATTTTTCATGGAAAGTTTTCTAAAGTATCTCATTAAGTAGAAATAAAATAAGTCAAAGTGATTTAAAGCTATTTTACGCTTTGCCGCAATTATAAAAGTTTCACGGTGCAACACATGTGCATTTTGTTTTGAAATTGCACTTTTGCGGTGTATAAATAAATGCAAATTATTTACAAATATTCCCCCATCAATATGTCCGATAATTTTTATGTTTTCACAAATAAATTGAAATTTTATCGTGAGATTTCGATTTGGAGATATAAAATATGCTGTCTGACTAGAAATCAAAGCGTGCAATCGTTAATCGAGCATTTTCTTCCATTCACCGATGATAATTGAATTGATTATTGCTTTCAAATATGCGATTTTCAATTATTTACTCCGCCTCGGGTTGATAATAAAAGCACGACTTACCGCAAATTACACAAAATGATTACTCCGATGATCACTGTTGATATTTTATCGACATAAACCATTTTGACAACATTATTTTCATTATTTTAATTTCATCTTCATCAAAGTTAGATTGAATGTTAAAGAAACTGCACTGAACACCGTCATTCCGGTTAATGCGCTTTTGGTAACTTTATGGTTTTAATGCACATGCAATCACTTTTTCTATTCCTGTTCCACTATTTTTTATTAATTAATTTTCCTTTCAAGTTTTTATTCATTCAAATATTTTTATTGAATTTCCATAAAAATGTTTTTATAGCAGAAAATTGAAATCAAAGAAGCTGCCAATTTCATTTAAAATTTATTTTAATACCGTCATCAACGATTAAACTTTATTATGTTCCGAATGTTCCACTTAATAGTTTTAATTTGGTATATCGGATTAATTTCCATCATCATTTAAAATATCATTTAGATCACTTAATATTCACATTAATCCTCAGTCGTTTTAATTTATGGCTGTTTATTTAATTCACTTCACATAACATGATGATTTTCAAGACTGACATAAATCAACAGAAGTAAGAATTAAGTCAAATTTTTTTGGTGGTTGAGTTAGGAAGCTGAATTATCAAGCAGAGGAAACATGCTGAGCAAAAAAAAACATAATAATAAATGAAAATGTTTATCGAGGAAGAATGAAGGCATTTTGTGAAGGCATCAAAGGAGAAACATAATGGACATAAAAAAAAGCAACACAACAAAAAATCAATTTTGTCTTAATGTCTACCTGTCGAACAAGCCACTTAACATTCCACTTATTTGTGCGAGCGGAGAAAAAGAAAGATCTGAGATGTACGAAGCCAAAAAGCCTGGATCTTTTGTGGACGCTTGTAGAGTTGTGTTGTTTGCTTTGTTTTTTGCATCCAAACGATAAAAAAATTAATTCTTCGTTTAACTCTTAAATCGTGAAAAGAAAAAGTTTCAACCACAGGAACAAGAAAAATATCATTTTTTATATTATTCGTATCGAATCAAAATAAACACGGATTGAATCGTATTAATGAAGCTAATGATTCGATATGTTTCATCTCATGGCACACAACAGAAGATGAAATGAAGAGAAAAAAAGCAAACCAGGAAGAAGAAAAATGTCGAAAGAATAATTTTGATTCTTGAGAAGAAACGATGAGTGAAGAGAAATCGATGCTGAATCACAATGCTTGATAAGTGCTGTTGAAACTCAATTATTTCGATATATATGTAAGGAAAACCAACAACACTTTAATTAAGTCGAAAGGTTTATGATGATTGGATCATTTCACTACCGTTACAACTTACTACACTAAAAAAGAACTTAATAGGAACATCATTGCGTAATTTCATTTCTTTGTTTATTACGGGTCAAGTATCAAGATATTTATTTAAATATCAATCAATTCCCTCAACAGTTTGTTGCAAATGCACGCATAAATATTTCTTTTAATCCTTTTTGTTTACTTTCCACCGCAGTTTTCAATAATTTTATTCCAATGAATTGTTTTCTGTTGATCGTTTTCACCATTTATGGAGCCCGCGGTTAAGATAACTTTTATTACACACTCTGTTAAATGTCTTTATTTAATTAAATATTTTCTTCATTTTATTGACAGATACTCATTTATGGTGGATTATTGAGCTTCAATTAACGGATTAACTTCTAAATGTACACATTCAACCAACACATCAAATGCACGAACTCTTAATTAATTCCTTTATTTGCAAATTGCTAATTTAATTATTTTTTATTTTAAAACGTGAGAAATTCAAACAGAAATTCAGAAAAATCCACGATCGATAACTTAATCCACCGGAGAGCAAACGACAACTGATGTGAAATTGTTATTTTTGGTTGTTGAAACGCGATGGAAATAAAAACAACAAAATAACATCTCACGGAATAAATTATAGGAAAGTTTTTCGATGCTTCACTGAACTTGCAGAACGTTGTAGGATTAAAATTTAAAATTATTGTCAAGAATTCTTAAAAAATAAAAAATTATAAGCAGAAAGGAAAAGGAAATTAAAATATAAATTATAAAATTTCTTTATAAATATTTTCTCAAATAAATCTTCCGAGATTAAAACAACACATGAAAGCATTGATCAGAAGCTTAAGTAGCGAAACATTCGCGAAACATTGAAGAAAGGATCGAGTTGACATTGTGAAGCGTTATTGAAGATAAAAATAAAATCATCGCATTGATGTTCGCTTTAAATTCCTAGTCAAATCTCTCAATTCGCGCGTATACATTCGCATTTTAATTAATTAACAAAACATCATTGAAAGCATTTTGATTTATGAATTTGTTGAATGCAGAACATAAACATGATTTATGGTCACACATGGTTGAAAACATGACATTTATCATTTGCGTTAGGTTTGTATTTGTTTATCTGAATTAAATTCATTACTCGAAATTCTCATTGACATTGAACCCGAATTTACCCTCAGAGTAACAAAAAAAAATATTTGCGTATTATCTTAAAACGCTGGAGGAAAAATCATAAATCGCAATAAATGAAATACCAATTAGCTAATGAAATCGAAAGGGTTCACCGCCCCGAAATTGATGTTTATCCACATGTGGCTTTTGTTAACAGTCTCGTCAATAGTGAAGTGTAAAAAATTTGTCATTTCTGCTGATTTGACTCCCAATATTAGCTATTTGCATAAATCATTAACGACATGTGATATGAAATGTTTAATTATTTGTAAAATTAAATTCTCAATTTATTAGTTTCATAAATTTTCTCCCATCATTTTGGTATAGGTTTGGATGATGATTCACCATCGAGAGAAGTAATAATGTTTAAGTGCACAAAACGAGATTTAATCATGATCTATATGCATAAATAGAGAGGGTGGAAATGTGAAACATTAAATAAATAAAAGATTAATGAAGATTACTTTACTACATCACAATTAGTGCTTTAAGCATCTTCGTTAAGCTTGAATGTTTGATTCTATGAAAATTATTTAACAATTGTAGAAGTGACAAGCAACATCGTGTAGTGTAATAATAAGACAATGTTTAGATAATTATATAATTTTATTTTAATTTCCAATTAGATATTAATTGCTACATATTTGTATTTGTTTATTGAACATCTTTTATAGAAATAAATCACTCACAATGAATATTTTTTTTCTTCTGTTTAAATCGTAATCAAATTGCAAATAATGACGAAATTTTGAATAGATAAAGAAAAAAGTAACAAGAAAAGAAATAATAACGAAATTTAAAAAAATTTTGAAGAGAATCTTTAAATGTTTAACAGGAAATCATTTGATTTAGAGAGATTGAATCGTTCTTTGGGTTGCCTAACAAGTGTAGCACTATTAACTAAAATAGTTCTACCTTGAGAGATGAAATGAATGCAACTAATTAATTATTGTTAGTGAGTGAATTATTTTCCCAGGAATAAGTCTTTGAAGAACTTGCTTAGTCTACCTCTCAAAAGCTTATAAAGTAAGAAACAATTCGAAGAAAAGAAAATATGAAAATTATTAAATTTACTCTCTCAATTAAATTTTAAATTTCAGTCGATATTTTGATATTGAAAATTAAAATCTCTCGCCTAATTTATCGAAAATTTTTATCGTTTTCACTTGAAGAACGAACAATTTGTTGTTTTTTTTAAAGTTTTTTTGGCGCAAGAGTTTTGATTTTTCTTAATGATTGATTTTTGGCTTTTTTATTCTTCTTCATGATCGCTCGTCGTCATGCTAACATCACTAGGAGATGAAGGAGCATCAGGAATATCTTGAATACTATCACCATCAGAATTAATTGAGGAATATTCCGAATCTGAATTTGATGATAAATTAGGCGTGAAACCTCCTTCGTCTACTGAAACGATTATATCTGTGCTGCTTGCAACGCTTATGCTGTCTGTGCTGAGTGCTCCCGCAAGAGTTTCTGTTTCATTATCTTCGGGAGTTAAGTCAATAACCGTGTCACTACCCAAACGTTGAGCACGTGCTGAAATAATTGGTCGAGCATAAGGACGATGACGTATTGCACGAATAAGGCTTTCATATCGGCTTTGATGACTTTCTGTTTCACTTAAAGCTGAATGCATAAATCGTGTTCTTGGTAATGCAGATGGATTTGGTCGTGTATTGCTTCTAGTTGGCAAAACTTCCTGACCTAACGAAGCTGCTGAATTTGATCGAAGGACTCGACTTGAAGTCTGTAAGTTCACAGCCCTATTGCTTCTATCATTACGAGTTCGTAGATTTTCTGAAGTGTTTGTAGATGGAGAGTCATTAGAAAAATTTGTAAAATACTCAAAAAGGCGGCTTCTTGGTGGTTGTCTTTCTGATGAACTCGAGCTTTGATCATCTGTGGTTGTTGATGTTGATGGCTCATCTTGACGAATTTGACCTGATGGATCCATCACACGTCTTAAAAATGTATCTGCAATAAAATGGCAATTAAATAATAAAAAACGTTGATAAACTTAGAGAAATTACCATAATCACTTAAATAGTTTAAACTTGAATCAGGCTGTGGTAAACTATTTGATGCATCAGCATTTCCTGTATTTAAATTTGCACGACAAACTGGACATGATGCACTAATGCGAAGCCAAGGAAAAATGCATTTGCCATGATATAAATGATTACAAGACAATTTCTTGACGCCTTTTTCGTTAAGCTTGAACTCGTCAAAGCAAACTGAGCACTGAACCTTTTCATTTGTTTGCTCTATTGTGATAGTTATCTCTGGTATTGTGAGTAACTTATCAAGGCCCATCGCTGGAGGACGAGGAGAACTTAAGAAGGAGCTCATAAAATCGTCAAGGGCAAAATTCAATGTGCGTGTTCTTTCCAATCGACGCGAAGTGTGAGGATGAATCATTTCTATAATTGCTTCTCTAGTTCTATTCCTAATCTCAGCAGTTCTAGAAGAAGTAGTAGCACCAGGCGAACGACTGCGTGATCGAATTGTATTTCTGTTCCTTCTTGAAACTCGTGTTGGTGTTGCGCGTCGCATAATACGATTAACCAATGAAATAAATGGATCAGAATTTCTAGGACTGCTACCGTTAGCTCGATTCGATGGAAAATCAGTTGTATTGTCAACCTCTTCGATGAAACCTTCTTGGCACTGTGGACATAAATATTCCTAGAAATATCACATTAATAATGAAAACAATAAACTTTTAAACAACTCTTTACTGCAGCTTGATTTTTTCTCCACTGATGGTTACATTGATGGCAGTAAAATAGTCGACTGTTATCAGAAGATGCCTCACAAACAACTCCTCCTGAAGTGGCCATTTTAAGGCGTTTAGAAACTCCAATAATTCGAACTTAATCAAATTCTAAAATTTATTTCAGTGTTTTGCTTCTTTATTGATTTCGCTTCATTATTTGCTTCATTTTGGGGGTAAGTAAGAAATAACTTTAAGGGAAAAGCAGTTAACATCCCGGACAAACATCATTGCAACATTACACACTTAATGATAAAGGCACACAAAAAGCGGATTCATAACGATTTTTTCTCCCTTTTATAATAATCTTAATGACGAGGGTTTATTCTATGTGGAAATTTAAAAGCTTTATAAATCAAAACCTTAATCTAAATATTTATTTTCTTCTTTCTAATACTGATAAGAAATTGAGTTTCTTTTTATTATCTCTTTAGTTGTATTAAGAAACAAGAATGAATCATATTTGTAGCTTGGTCTTTGGTGCTGAGAAAAATGATTAAACTTCCAGGTTTATTTCTTCATTGTTGCATCACTTCCTGTTGCATACTTGCTCTTTTCAGCTTCAGACATAGACTTCCACAATGCTCCAGCTGTCTTCAAAATCTCTGATTGCTTCTTATTCGAGTTCTTGGTTGCATTTTTTTCGCGGTAAGATTTCAAGAAGTTGAGCCACTTGTTTCCACCAGCTGATTTTGCAGATGTTTTAGTTTCCTTTGTCTTTGCCATCGTTGTTTTTCCAAATTCTAAAATTAAAAAAAAAATATTTTTTTTCCGAAATGATGCTTCATTTACTAGCCATTTAAAAATGAAAAATAATATTTTTTCCTCCTAACGCATATATTTTTGTTTTTCTTCTAAATTTTATGTGAAATGTTCTTTTAAGGCATAAACCTTTCACTCAAACTCAAACTTACTTTATCAATTTATTGAACTTTGATATTTATGCAATGTTTGTATTTTTGCAGATTTTTCTTTTAACTCGCTTCTGTTTATGATGTGCGCGGGATAATTCAAAACGAAAATATTTTAATGATCAATGATACACTCATTCCATCATTAATCATTGAATCTTATCCGAACTATCGTAGTCCGAACACTTGTTTAAAAATCACAACAAACTGAAAACTTTTAAAGACAAATGTTATAAATTTGCTTAAAAATGTTTCTACAAAGTGTAAGTTAATTGTTTTACAAAATATTTTGAATTCTTGAGTGCTAAATAAACATGATCCTTTTATAGATAACAGTTTGTGGATTCCTGCATGTTAAAGATACAAAAACGTTGACTTTTGATATTCAGAAAAATTCTGAAATACATTTTAAGGAAATCGCAAATGTGACTGATAATATTTTTATAAAAGGTAATATAATAATTTACTGATTATTCTAAATAATTAACTGAACGTTTTAATATATTTACAGCACTTTCAATAATATTTGACAAGAAGTATGGATCAGGATACGATTTGCGCGCTGAATTTATCAACAATCAATGTAATGGAAAATCTTATGTCAGAATTGAGTTTTGGCAAAGTGATAATAACATTCTGAATGAATCAGCTTGGGTATGTTTTCAAATTAACTCCTGAATAATTTTTAAAACAATTTTCTCAGCTTAAAGGGAACAGCTTTAAAATCGAACGAAGCATCATCGATCAATCAAAGATCATCAAAGTGAATGAGGCGGATATGGACATTGTAACTTTTCACAACAGTATGGCACGTCTTGGTTTCCACAGCATTGAAGATTTCTGCATGCATCGACTTCTTGAAAGTGAAATAATTAAACTCAATCATTACAATGGAGAGGATCTTTGGAATCTCATTTTAAATGTGAATCAAAGTGAAGATCTTGTTCAAGTCCTGGGGAGTAAACATGTAAGTTGTAATGAAATCTTTATTCGACTTAAAGAATTACTCAATTTTATTCTTTTTAATAGAGAAAACGATTACTTCTTATTGACGAAATGAAACGCACAATGGATGAAATGGAAGATTCACTCGCTTCTAAGTTGAGACTTAAAAACGATATGCGAACATACTTTTCTCTTGTAAAACATTTCAATACTCTTATGAGAATTGTCAGCAAAAGAAAATTGAAAATTCTTTCAAATGAAAACATGAGAACTCAAACTGAAATCGACAATTTAATGATTGATCTTGAAGATAAAACTAAAGAAGTGAAATTGTTTGAGGACCGTGAATTAAAGACACGACTAAAGAACTGCGCAGCTATGAAGTTCATTGATCTGATGTATGACAAACGAGACAAAGTAATGCAGAAATTACACGAAGTTAAACTTCAAATTGTGAAAGTTCCGAAAGGATTTTCAATCATAGAACTTTTCCACACAATTGCAGCTAATCAAACTTCTATTCGTGAAAACTTTCAGCAATTTGAAGCCTTCTCCGAGCAACGTCTTCAATATTCAGAAGCAAATCTAATTCCTCAACAAATGGAGGTCGAAATGATGAAATGGAAAATTTTCCTCAGTCGCACACAAAATAAAAATCTTCTCGATCAATTTATTGAAACTGAGACGAACAGAATTTATTCTTTAAATGAAGAACTTCATAAAGTTGTCGACGATATGGAGAAATGTAAAGAAATCGTTAACAAAGTTTTATTCTTAAATGTTGAACAAATTAAAGAAGTGACAAAGGAATGGAAAAGCAAACAATTCCAAGTTGAGATGGAAATTGCAAAACTCAGTAAAAATATGTTGAAAAATGAGAAAGAAAAGTTTCAAATTGATGTGAAGATCAATGAAATTGCAGTAGAAAATGAACTCGATTTGCCTTACATTCAAACACTGAAGATTGTTGAAGAATTTATTCGATTAAATTCAGACTTTGATCTTGACTACGTTGGACCAGTTTTTACTTTTCTTAATCCACTTTCCGAGATTGATGGGAAACTTTGGCCTTTGCTTTCATCTGTAGCTGGAATTTTTCTTTTCACTCGAGGAATGACAGCAAGAAAAGTTCATCGAAAGATGCTTGAATTGAATCCTGATTTAAAAGCTTCTTATGTGTTTCTGGGAATCGACGAGTACATTCCAGTGAATTATCCAGCTTTGTCTGAGGAAATGTTAAGTACAGTAAGATCTGCTAATGAACTGATCGACCCAAAAGCTAAATTCAAAAATATTTTAAAACAATTGTTGAGTGACATTCTGTTAATAAATGAAGATGAAGTGGAAAGTTTCGAAGATATTTCATGTCTACAAAAGGTCATAATTCATAGCAAATATGGCAGTACAATCAAATCTAATCATTGTTTGATGTTTCAAAGTAAATCATCAAATGAAAATCCAATTCAAACACTCAAAACCATCTACGAACATATTAAAATGCGCATAGATTTTGTGCAGAAAATCAACGAAGCTCAACGAACAATTTTGGAATTTTTTGATGTTTTGAAAGCAAGTGAAACGCAATATCAACATGACATCCATTCAAATCATTCCCTGCATTCGATTCCAGCTTGTGTTGCTGCATTTCATCAACTTTTAAGATTCAGTGAGAAGAAATTTTCCATCAAGAAGCGATTGTTAGTGAAAAATGCTACGAAGCAAGCATTAGAAGATCTTGAAGCTTTACAAATGACAACGAATGACGTCAATGAAATATTCCAAGAAATTCTATCAAAACAGAAGAAATTAAAGAATGACGAGAAGCAACTTGAAACAATCGAAGTTGAAATTAATAAAAATAAAATAATTTACGAATTAACAGTCACGAAGATGGAACATTCCAATGATTTCTTAATTCGAGCATTGCATTTTGTTAAATATCCTTGGAATGAGTTCTACGATGATCTTGAACCGACAGTTGACAACTTCATTAGAACCAACGAAAATCTTCTTGAAAGTTACAAAAGTGAAATTAATCAACTTCAAATATTAACAAATGAATGTTCTGTTGAGAAACTGCAACAAGAAGTTGAACTTTTAAAGTTAAAATGTAAACTTTATGAGAATCGAAGCAAGCAAAATGTAAATGAATTTGCTATGAAGAAATGTACAGAAACAATCGATCTTTGCATTAACGATCCGAAGACAAACTTTGATCTTGAATTCTACAATCAATATCGTTCAGCATCGAGTGACGAGCTGATCGAAGTTCTTTCTGATTACCATCGTCAATTGCAGCAAAACAGTTGCAACATTAAACAAGCCACAAAAGACCAATACGGACATTTAGTTGATTCCATAAAGAAAGTCGAGAAATATTCTCACTCGCCAGTTGAACCGCACTCGAGAAGTCGAATAACATCAAAAACATTTCCAATCGTTAACAAAGTTTTCGTGAAGACACTCAAAGATGCTGTGTTCAATTATCGGGCGTCATTCATGACTGTTATGAATGATCATGTTCAACAATCGATGCTTTTATTTTACACACGAAAACTTTTCCACGAAATCCAAGCTGATGACTTCAGTTGGAGTTGTTTTGATTTAAATCGAATTAAAGCAATGGATTTTGTTGTCAATTGGAAGAATTCTTCTGTCGTCTGTTCAGAGAGTAATGTGAAGACAGTTAAAGGGCTTCTGCTCATCATGCACATCATTCACTACTTGTCAGTCTTCAAATTCATCGTCATTGATGAGAAAATCTTTAATGTGAGTGGAATAATCTTTTTTTATTATTAATTATTCTATAATTATTTCATTCAGGGCATGGACGAGAAATTGAAAGACAATCTCATGGTTTACCTCAACACTGTGTCGTCATTTGTACAAATAATTTTTCTTAACAACGAAGTTGAAGAATCAATTGCAGAGTACGAAGACGAACCGATGGATACTTCATAATAAAACTTTGTTTAACTAAGTTTATTATTTCAGGAAATATCAAAATGTACACATTAATATTTAATTAAATAAAAACAATGTTTATCTGATCAAATTTAATTTTATTCACTTAGCTTATACGTGAAAATTACGTGGATTAGTTAAACTTACTACTACTATTAATTAAATTTTATATATTTTATACACCAACTCATTCAAAAAATGTTAATGTTTGTTTTGATTTTTCCGAAATCTTTCATCGTTCAGTTAATATTTATAAGAAATTTATAAATCTTTCGCAATTCTGCAAATATTTTCACATTTCAATCTTCTTTGAACTTTAACATTTTTGTTGTTATTTCCTTCGATGTTTTCACGTAAACTGAAATCATCGAATCACGTACTTGCTTTATAAGATCATCAACGTCATTCACTGTTAAGTTTTTTGTAGACACTTCTGGTAGTGCTGTGATGATGACTTCACCCTTATTGAAAATCTTTTTCTCGCTGTCTAAGAATGGTTTGTATGAACTGAAAACAACTGGAACGATTGGAACTTGAGCTTGAATCGCTGTGTAAAAGGCTCCTTTCTTAAATTGATGAATTTCTCCAGTGTTTCGTCGTGTGCCCTCAGGGAACACCCACAACTTGATATTTTTCTTTTTTAAATCTTCCATCATGTTGATCATTTCTTGTCCCGCCTTTTCTCCTGCTTGTCGATTAATGAAAGTCAATCCAGCAAGGAACATTGAAATTCCAAATGGACCAGCAAATAAAAGTTCCCGTTTAGCAATTGCAGTCATTTTCTTAATTACTGGCCACACATCTAAATTGATGCGGAATAAATAAATAAAATGATTTTTCTCGTCAACTTTGTTATCACTAAAACTTTTTATTTTTGTTGTTCGTAATTTTGTTATCAATTCTCGGACCGAGTAAATAACAAAAATCAGCTGATGCCATTAATAACTCACCTATCATTCCTTGGATGTCTAAGCTTGATTGATGATTTGCAACAAAGACACATGTTCGATCTTTGCTTAGATTTTCTGCACCACGAAGTGTCCATTTAATTCCAATAACCTTTGAAATGTGCTTACAACCGGCACAGCAAACTCTGAGTTAGAAAAATTATCGATCATTGTCCATCATTTCAGTTTCAAGTTAAAAAAACTTACAGAAAATTTAAAACATTTCTAGGCTTCAACATGAAATATGGAATTAGAATTGTCACGATTGTTGTTAAACTTCCACAGAAATAATTAAATTTTAAATAATAAATTAATGGTTTGTAATTTTTGATCAGATATATTGACAGCATTGCTGACATCACAAATTCCCAACTGCTGTCCATTATATTATGATAATTAAACACTTTAACAATTTTCACAAAAATAAAGAAAATTCATTAAAAACAACTCAACACAAAAACTTTACGTTCAGTCACTCGCACAACGTTTCGAGAAATGAAAATATTTCAGTCGTTGTTGGTCGTTGTTGACGAGAGTCATTGAGAGATTACAGCGATGGAAGCAAGTGAGAAGTTTCGCTCGAATTACTTCGTTTCAAGAGCGAAGAAAAATAAAAACAAAATTGAAAATGTCTCTTGATTAGGAAATAAAACAAAAAACTGCTGAACAGAATGTAGAACATTTTATAAAAAAAAGTTCAGCCCAATCTGAAGTATTGATTAAGCTATGAAGACCCAAAAATAATGTCAGATGCTTAAAACGGGTTTAAGCCATTTATTTAACTCTTCTTTTTATTTTCTATCTCGGAATTTAACTCTTCATATTTTTTCACAATTATATCTCTGGTCGTTTTTATAAGTTCATTGATGTCTTCACTTTTCAATCCTTTCGTTGGAATTGCCGGTAAAGCTTCAATGAGAATTTCACCTGAATTGAAGATTTTCTTTTCTTTTGATGTAAATGTTAGATATGAACTGAACACGACTGGAATTATTGGAACTTGTGCGTCAATTGCTAAATGAAAAGCTCCTTTCTTGAACTCATCAATTGTCCCCGCACGGTTTCGATAACCTTCAGGAAACACCCACAACTTAGTTTTCTCATTTTTAAGCTTTTCCATCGCTTTGTTCATTTTCTTTTTCCCTCGATCAGCTGAATCTTTATTTATAAACACAAGACCACAAAGCCATGCACCGATACCAAAAGGACCGGCAAATAAAAGAAGCATTCTAGCAATGACAGTCGTTCGTTTCATTACTGGCCATATTTCTAAAAGAAATTTCATAATATCAATGGCACTTGATAAACGTTATCTTGGTTATTTAACTAACGCACCTAACATCCCTGTAATCAGATAGAAAAATTATTTATTTCTTATCATGAAAATATTTGATAACAGAAGAGAATTTCCGAATTAAAATCTCACCTAAAATGTCTAAACTCGATTGATGGTTTGAAATAATAACAGCAGCTCGTTCTTCTTCTAAATGTTTATGACCTCGAAGAGTGAATTTCACTCCAATAATTCTTGAAGTTATTCTAAGGATTTTACTAGCTGGTCTGATAAATTAAACATTTATCGTGAGTTGAATCATCACAAAAGTTATTAAAACTTACATTAAATTAAGAACATTCTTTGGTCGCATCAGAAAATATGGAAGCAGTAATGTTGGTACGATTGTCATCATAAAGCAAAAGAAAATATATTTCACATAATATTTTATTGTTTTAAAGTTTCTAAACATTTTATAAAATATAAAAAATGGAAGGACAATTTCAACAAGAAACGCGACTAAATAAATGAAAACTATGAAAGCTGTTGGTAGCATATTTAGAACTTAGCACAACTTCCAACCTCAACGTGTTCTTATCAACTGAGTTTTTTTTATTCTCTTCAATTGCATATTATCGTAAAACTGATAAAAATACTAAACCAGGGTTAACGACACAAGAAAAATATCGAAAATTTCCAAATATGATCTGAGTTTAATCTCCATTGAGTTTTCGATAAATTTGTTGATCATTTGAGCTCGTGTTTCAATAAATTTACGCACAATTTTAGTGAATATTTGCTTTCACAACTTGATTTAGAAAGATATTTTAATTTATTTATTTATTTATTTATTTTTATTTTTGCCTTTGAGCTACAAATAACAGGAACAAACAAAACGCTATTAGTTCATTAATGAAGCATGAACAAGAAATTTCTAAATACTTTTTAAATTTACAACGTTGGACTGATGTTTTTGTGATTTAATCACATATAAAGTATGAATATCTAGCACTACAACAACAAATAAAACATTTAACATGAATGTGATGATCCTTTTCTCTAATTTAAAACTTGGGTTATAAATGTAGTTTAATTATTAAAGAAATTATTTTGTGTTAAGTTTGCTAACTAAAGCATAAAGTGAGTATGTTGAATTTAAAATTGTTGTTAAGGTGCCAATGTCAACGAAGACAAATCCAAATGCAGAAATGTTAATTGATCGTTTTGCGTTTTCCATAAATATTGTTACAGCTTTCTTGTACTTCTTACTTCCATCTAACCACTTTGAATGAAATAAAGTTGTTGATATTTTATTCGAAATTAAAGTTAATTCGTTTCCATAGTAACAAGGTAAAAATATTTGAATCATCATTGAGATACCGTAGATGACTGTTCTTATAATGATTGGCATTTCGTTTGTAAAAGAAAGCTGAAAGGCAATGAAAGCATTAAATGAATACTCAAAAGATTAAAAATTATTTACTGTAGATAATAAAAATGCTGATGTACAAAGAATCACACTGCTTAGTATTGCTTGAACGAAGAAGGTCAATGATAGATGAGTTGATATTTCTCCTCCAAGATCCTTAAGTTGAACAAAGCAATCGACGCATTTACAAAATCTGTCATAATCTTTTGTGTCATCTTCAGGTTGAATACTCTCAATTTCAATAGAAAGTTCCTTCAACATTACAGTCAAATAATGCATGAATACAATCTGAATCATGTCGAGACTAAAGTTTACTATAATAACAAATAATGTCGCGAAACACTCCTGAGCAACAACTAACCAATAAAGAAATGAGTTGGGCTCCATATTAAAGAATATCCAAGTATCAAGAGGAATTTTTCCAATCCTTGAGTCAAAAGCTATCGCTTTAATAAGCACAAAGAAAGCCAAAACAATTGATGAGCCATAAAATATTCTCTCAACTTTCATCATTCGATTGTTCTCATGTTGCATCAAATTTCTCTCATTTGTTTTTCCAAATGAAGTGACTTTGAGAAGTTCTTCCAAAGATTTCATCATACTTCTAATCTTTTTCTGTTTGATGATAATCCACATACTTTTGAAAAACAATCCATAAATTGTCAGCAAATAACTCAAAGTAGTCGATATGTCCGCTATTGATCTTATACCCAATGATTTTATCAGATGTACCGAATATGCGATCACAATGCAATCCAAAAACAGATAACGTATTAAAATTGAATACATCCATCGAAGTTTTGACCACGGCTCTTCTTTCCAAAATCCAAAGGTTTTTAAAATTAAAATTGGCAACTTGAAGCAAATCAAGTAATTTTCAGTGTTCATTTTAGATCAAAATAGAAAATTCGGCTTTCTTTTATCAATGATGAGAACTGACTGCTTAAATTTAATGCCAACATTTTAGTTTTTTTAAATTTTTTTAATAGTTTTGGTTGAAAAGCTCAAACTTTTATGTTTCAATAACAATTACTGTTTCATAACTTTAACTATTTCAATGTTAGAGCTTAGAAAAACTTTCCATTTCTGGTCGTTTTAAATATTCATCAAGTGAATAAGCTGCATTAATAATTCTTGTAAAGGTTTCAAAATCAATAATACCAAATTTTTGAGCTTTTATTTTTCGTTTTGTATTTTCTAAAATTATTTTAAAAAAGTTTTTTTTATTTCTGTGTTGAATTAAACCAATTCGAATGAAAAAGTGATAAAATAATTTTATCTGAAGCAAGGTTTTGTTTGTTCTATTGTTTGATAAATCATTTAACATCAATAAGACAAAGTTCATGAACAACACCGGAATAAGATCAATGCTATAATTAACCATACGTCCATAGATTATCAAAAAAATTTGATAGCAGAAAAAAGGCCAGTAGAAGTGGATGTTGTCATTATTTTTGTAATCTCAAAACCACCAAGTCTCATACAATAATTCCTTCCTCTTACAATGAATAACAGAATTTAAAGAAGCCATCAATACCGCCCACAATGCTGAACCATAATAAATTTTTTTTGGTTAATCTTCTGATGATCACATGCAATATTTCCCATTATTTTATTCATCTCTTTAATCTTTTCTAATTTTATAACAAACCAAAATATCTTTAATAATGTTCCATATAATGAAAATAAAATATTTATAGCATGAGAAATATCGGCAATTATGCCATTTTGAACAATGGAAATCAAGAATTTTGTATGACAAATTAAAGGCAGTCCCAAAAGTAGCATAAATTTAAATTAAACCATAAGATCGGTAAATTTTACATGCTGATTTTAACTACCATAAACCAAGATTCTTTAAAATAAACAATGTAATTTTGAATTGCTTTGAAACAAGCTACAATCAGTGATTATAAAAATTTAAAAACAAAGTTTGTGGAAAATATAAAAAACTTTTACAATTACCTACATAAAAATTTTGTTATCTAAAAGTTTGAAAGTTATATTTATACAGTTAAGGAGTTAAATTATTCAATTCTATGTAATCATAAAGCAATAGAAAATATATTTCACATAATATTTTATTGTATCAAAGTTTCTAAACATTTTATAAAAAATGGAAGGACAATTTCAACAAGAAACGCGACTAAATAAATGAAAACTATGAAAGCTGTTGGTAGCATTTTGAGAACTTAGCACAACTGCCAACTTCAACGTGTTCTTATTAACTGAATTTTTTTTTCTTCTCTTCAATTGCATATTATCGTAAAACTGATAAAAATACTTAACCAGGGTTAACGACACAAGAAAAATATCGAAAATTTCTTATAATCTGAACTTAATCTTTATTGAATTTTCGATAAACTTGGTGATCATTTGAGCTCGTGTTTCAATTATTAAATTGTTAACATGATCACTTGTTAATCCTCTTGTAGAGATTTCGGGTAATACTTCAATAATAATTTTTCCAGAAAGAAAAATTCGTTTATTGTCATCTAGAAATGTTTGATATGAACTGAATACGACAGGAAGAATTGGAACTTGTCCTTGAATAGCGACATGAAAAGCTCCCTTTTTAAACTCATGAATTGTCCCAGTGTTTCTTCGAGTTCCTATGAAAATTTCTTTTAAATAAATTTTTCTTTAATTCCTTAATTTACCTTCAGGAAAAATCCAAAGCTTAATGTTTTCTCTTTTCAATTCACAAATAGTTTTCTTCATAATTTCTCTACTAGCATCCCGTGAATTCTTTTAAATAAAAACTAATCCACAAAGCCATACTGCAAGTCCGAAAGTTCCCGCTTTTAAATGTTCACGTTTTGCTATGACAGTCGTCTTTTGCATGACTGGCCATATCGCTTGTTTATATTACAGTGAAAGACGGAAAGAAACATTCTTAACTTAATCACAATCATTTATCAAGAGATTTTTGAGTACCTACCAAACATACCTAAAAATAACAACAAAGAAAAAAATTGTTTGCGATAAGAAAATATTTCAAATTAATACCCAAAATATCCAAAGAACTTTGATGATTCGATACGATAACAAAGGTTTGATTTTTTCTCAAATGTTCAGCACCTCTAAGTTCCCATTGTAATCCAATGGCCTTTGATATGGGATTAAGAATTTTACTTGCAGTTCTAGGAACGAAAATTTCTTTCTCACTGACTTTCGGTGGACTTAAGAAAATAAAAATCTTACAAAAGATTTAAAACATTTTGCGGACGTGTAGCAAAGTAAGGAAAAAACAGAAAAGCTGCAACCATCACTCCACCATAATAAATTAAATACTTCAAATGATATTTCACAGTATGCGATTTATTGACGATTAAAATAATCATCAACATCGATATCAGAAAACATTCTAAAAACATTTTTAATTCGAGATGATGTGTAGCTTTCAATAGTCACGAAGAAACTGAAAATTTTCTTAATGTTTGTTGAAAGATAAAAGAAAAATCTTTTCGATAACAAGAAGCTTAAGGTTCAAAACTTTTAAGGCTTTTAATTTTTTATTCACTTGTATTTTATAAAGCTTTTTTGTTCCATTCAGTCTGATTTGGAAGTTTCATTATAAGCTTCGATCATTGCATTCCTTGTTCTCTCGATCAGATCATCAACATCGTTTGCTGATAATCCTGCGGTTGATATTTCTGGTAAAGCTGTGATGATGACTTCACCTTTATTGAAAGTCTTTCGTTTACCATTTAAGAATGGTTTGTATGAACTGAAAACAACTGGAACGATTGGAACTTGAGCTTGAACCGCTGTGTGAAAAGCTCCTTTCTTAAACTGATGAATTTCTCCAGTGTTTCGGCGTGTACCCTCAGGGAACACCCACAACTTAATTTTCTTCTCTTTCAGACCATTCATTGCTTGATTTATTGTTTGTTTGCCTTTTTCACCACCTTGTCGATTGATAAACGTTATTCCTGCAAGCCATGCTGCAATACCAAATGGACCAACTAACAAAAGTTCTTGCTTTCCAATTGCGCTCATTTTTCTTATTACATGCCAAATTTCTGAAATTTATCGGAAATAATTTTCCTTGTGAACTTTGAATGTTTTGCTTTCCTTATCAATAATTTCGGCGGACTGATTAGATTTGATTAATGAATCAGTTGGTTGTGTAATTATGCAAACCGTATCGTTTCCAATGTTTATTATAATAAAACTCACCAAACATGCCTAAAATTGATAAGGAAAATGGATTAAATAACTTGTAATCCCAGTTCATCCATTATATCACCAATAATATCCAAACTGCTTTGATGATTCGCTACGATAACAAACGATTTGTCCTTTTCTAAATTCTCTTTACCTGGAAGACTGAAATTTAATCCAATAATCTTCGAAACGTGCTTCATTATTTCAGCTCCAATTCTGTATAAAATTCCAAAGTTCAGTTTAATGACGACATAAATCACTCACAAATCTCACAGAAGATTTACGACATTACGTGGCCGCAAAGCAAAGATTGGCAGAAGAAGTGCTGACAAAGTGATCACCCATGTGTAGTAAAAGTAGAACTTTAAGTGATATCCAATGTAACTTCTATTTTTATACAAAAACATCACGAAAATTAAATACAAAACTAATTCTATGAAACTTCTCATCTTTCAATATGTCCGTCAACTTAATCGCAACCTTCAACGTTGAAAATTTGATAACAACTGAAATCCAAGACTCAGAGAATTTTTGTTTTTTTTTATTTATTTCGTTTATTGACTTTTGTCGCACATGTCCAAAGCTGATAAGAAAAAAGAGGGAAGCTTAATTTCCAGACTAGACGATTCTCTCTTTTTCTTTTATTTCTTAAAGATATTAATTCTTTTACAAATCTTATTCTTATCTTTTCTTTCACGAGTTCGACATTAAAAACAACCGAAAGAAGGTAAATAAATATAATTAGAGATTGCTTAAGAATTGATTTTTAAATTGAAATTTTTCTCTGACATTTTTCTTTCTGATGAGTACTCAAAGCTCTCGTTTTATACATTTACAATGCAACACTCAACTCAATTCATATTCACCTAAACAAAAAAGAATCAATAACACTCTACAAGTTTGAAATGGTCACATTGTCGTGCTTATCACGATTGTTTTAAATCACGGTGAGAAAGTCATTTAAATTGTCACATTGTGCATCGTACAATCTGAGAGTGAATTTTGTGTGTCTTTAAGTTCAATTTCTTTTGTGTTTTCTATAAATTTGTCAATCATTACTTGTCGTGTCTGTTGAATCAAACGATTAACATCATCATGAGTCATTCCTTTGGTTGAGATTTCAGGTAAAGCTTCAATTATGATTTCTCCTGAGTTCAGAATTCTTAATTCATCATTAAGAAATGTTCGATAAGAACTAAACACCACTGGCTGAATGGGAACTTGTCGTTGGATTGCCACATTGAAAGCTCCTTTCTTGAACTCGTGAATAACACCCGTGTTACGACGTGTGCCTACAAAAATTTAAAAATAATAAAATAAAAGAAAATTGAAAAACTTTCACGAAAATTTACCTTCTGGAAAAACCCACAACTTAATATTATTTGCTTTCAGCTTTTCCATAGCTTTATTCAATGTATCTTTAGCTTTATCAGCAGCATATCTATCTATGAAAATCAGTCCGCATAGCCATGCACAAACGCCAAATGGCCAGACATAAAGTAACTCTCGTTTTGCCACAACTGTCGTCTTATTCATAACCGGCCAAATATCTGCAATGACATAGAAAATGTTAAGAAAAACTTAGAGAATTTTCCATTTATGTCAATCTCACCAAACATTCCTAAAATGTCCAATGAACTTTGATGATTTGCTACAATAACGCAACTCTGATCTTTCCTCAAATTCTCAGCACCTCGTAGTGTCCACGTTAGATTTATTACTTTTGAAATATGACAACAGAATTTACTGGCCGTTCTAGGAAGAGAAAAACATTGAAGAAAATCGAAACTTCTTTCAAAATATGTAAGCAGCTTACAATAAATTCAATACGTTAGTAGGTCGCAGAAGGAGGTAAGGAAACAGCAAAAAGGAATTAAATATTACACCACCATAATAAATAATAAATTTTAAGTAATATTTGAGTGAATTCGATGTTCCATAGAGAAGAAATAAAAAGAAAAACAGTGCAATGAGCTCCAAATAATACATCTCACAATATTTCTGACGACAAATTTTTTTGTTTTCACTATTTTTTTACAATCTTATGAGACGTCTAAAAAGAGCGGTGAGATGTGTACAGAGATTGAGTTCTCTTCTTATCACATCAATTATCCATTCATATACTTGCACATCACTTGATTAAATCAATTTAAAGAACACATGCACATGAATCAGTGATTTTTTTTAATATTAATGTTATTTGAAGCTTTGTAGGAAGCGCACACCGCGGAATAATATCGATCGATATTTTTACTCGCAACCCCTATAAGTTGCTCGTAGTCGAATGGAATTTGTATAGTTGACAGCTGTTTATGCTGTACAACAGGGGTTGATTGGGCTGCATTGGATATCTATGAACGCGCATGTCTTAAGATAATTTCCAATCGCTTATAAAAATTCCTAACGGATTTTCGCGCCAATATTTTGAAAAGTTAAGAAAAGTTTTCGCAAAAATAAGTCAACCAACAATAAACAAATTGGTGCAAAGGAAAAATCATAAAAGTGAAGAAAGCTGTGGAAAAAATCAATAGTTTTGTTTGACAACCCAAACATTCCTAACAACCACTTCTCATTTCGCAAGGATTACAAGAATGGTAAGGAACATTTGTTAATTTCAATAGAATTTATTCAATCAATATGTTTTTTTTTCTGCAATTTCATGAATTTTTCAAATCATAATTTTTTGTTATATTTAAGGCTTCCGAAACGAGTCAAGCACAAGTTAAGAAAACGACAGCGACCACAACAGCGGCCTCACGAAAAAAGTCTGGACCCAAATTCGAATTGACAGATGAGCAGAAAAATGACATTAAAGAAGCTTTCGATTTATTTGATACAAGTGGAACTGGTGTCATTGATATCAAAGAGCTTAAAGTAGCAATTCGAGCTTTAGGATTTGAGCCAAAGAAAGAAGAGATCAAGAAAATGATTGCAGATATTGATAAGGATGGAAGTGGAAAATTATCTTATGCAGACTTTTTGACTTTGATGACCATGAAAATGGCCGAAAAGGACACAAAAGAAGAAATTCTTAAAGCGTTTCGTTTGTTTGATGATGATGAGACGGGAACAATTTCATTCAAAAACCTTAAGCGCGTTGCCAAGGAGCTTGGTGAAAACTTGACTGATGAAGAGCTTCAGGAGATGATTGATGAAGCAGATCGCGATGGAGATGGTGAAGTTAACGTAAGAAGAAAAGAAAGATTTTATCATTTTGAATAATGAAAAGAAACAATTTCCTTTTCATTTATTTATTTAGAAAGAAGAATTCCTACGTATCATGCAGAAGACTCAGCTTTATTAAATAAGCTAAGCATGTGCTCAACTGCACCAATTGCCATTTATCGGTCTATGATCTCATAAAGAATTTAATTTTTTAGAATTTTTGTGTCTCTCAAACTTCAGCTAAACCGTAAAGACAGAATTTGCCGGGAAATTGCTATATTTTTCTCTAAATACAAAATTATCGACAATTATTGTACCTAAAATGTATTTTCTAATCAAATCTTACCATTTAACTGAAATCAGATAAAAATATGAAACTTGAATGTTGTTTCTTCATCTCCTTGACATTTCTTACTTGATTTTACAGGTCACGTAAATATTTATCATGAAAACATTTCAATTAATTTCAAGGCTCGTGGTAATAAAAGAAATATTTTCCTTATGTAAATTAATCTCTCGGAGTTTGCAATTACAGGAATTTAGTAACATAAATTTTTAATTCCCTAATTAGCTATAAAATGAAAAATATTTTCACAGCTTTTCCTTTAACATGCAATCAGAGAGCGTTGAAACAGAACAGTACAGAAACAAATGTGTTAATTTAAATGTGATCTATTTTTAAGAGAAGAAGACTTGAAGGTGTCAGAAACAGAAATAAATTTCTCACGTCACACGATATTCTGCCAACTTTCAGGTATTCTCCTTTAAGCATCATAATTTATGTAAAAAAGAAAATTTGTTTATTTTCTCGTCGTCGCACGCAATCATTAGCCTTGGCAAAGCTTAAGCTTAGGCCTTAGCTACCGTCACGAACAGTGAAAACAATTTAATCCGTTGTTTGTTGTAAGTTTGTTTTATTTTTTACTGAAACTCCTGATACAATTTTCTGTCACTCGAATTTAAAAAAAAAGGTTTTGAAATTTCATTTCTCTGTTTTCATTTTCTTTTTTGATATTTTGATCGCAAACAGGCATTAAGCGATTTATTAAAGTACACGGTGAATTGGCTATGTTTAAATTGTTTCCCTTATAAAAGCGCAATATATCTAGAAAAAAGTTTGATATTAAATTTTAATACTTTAATTCAACAGGAAGTCACAAAACTGAAGTTCTTAATGATCCTGAAATATGTTGTGTTAATTGTGTTTGTGTCTGCTGGTCCATATAAATATTTATAGTTATGATTAGGTAGCATTTAATTATCATTTAGCAATTGTATTTGATAGTTATTTATCATTCATAAGAATTCATAAATATCCATTTTTAATTTCTCACATTACACTTAATTTTATGTAAATTTTTATATATCAAACTATATTCGTTATGCAATTCAATTTATACTTTAAACTAATAGAAAATTGCAAATTAATTATAGCAAATTTAAAATACTGTTCATTCCACTTCTGTTGAGCACTAATTTTACCACTAAATGCGACAAAAAATGTTCAAATATTTAAAGTACTTTTTTGATTCGTGATAAGGACAAAAATGTTAGACATTTCTTTGAGGCTGTAAAAGCTACAATAGCGGCGTTTAAAAATAAATTGAAAATTGTGGATTTGGTGTCATCATCCTTTATCTTGTCTCGTCAACCATTTAATGGTGATAAATTATTATCCAACTTCATTTTCTCTTTAAATCAATTTTCATTTTCATCAAAGGGAAAATTTTCACTCGATCTAAGTTAAAATATTTTTTGATTATTTTTTTCATTTTTCATATTTTTTTTGAAAACATACAAAAAAGGCAGCGCAATGGCAATCATTAACGATTAAATATTTTTAATGTTTCATCTTTGTTTGTTTTTTGATATAAAAATTGTTTAGCTTTGATATTCTTCACTCTTTATGCTTCTTTGGAGATAAGTTGAATATCAGACAGATACATGATAAGTATAAGTAACTTAAGTGGGTAATAAAGCAAGTTTTTGTTTCCTTTTTTTTGTTTGTGCCAATGAAAAAGCCGTGAGAATGAAACTTGAAACCAAAGTGACGGTTCTTGATAGTGTCATACTGTATAATGTAACGAAACATCAAATACTCAACCTACATGCTTTCGAATGTTTTCCAAACGCTTTTCCAACTCTTTCGTACGATTTCGTTCCGCAATGAAAAGCTTATTTTCGATAATGCGCGTTTGCTCTTCGCGTGCTTCTCTCGTGTCAGCTGTATGACGAACTTCCGATAGTTTGACCGAATTCTAATGGATGAGTCATGAACATTGTTCGTGTATATTTAATTGAATGAATTGTGTGTACATGGATGGATGTAAGAAAATTAAATAATGAACGGAATTATTTATACAAACACTTTTTTCTCTTATTGATTTGCAACATTTTGAGAATATTTGTACGTGACAAAATATTCAAATAATTCCTTTCATTGTTCACTGTAAGTGAACAAAAAGTTGTTAAAAAGTTTATGAAACTTAAAATAAACATCGAAATGAGACATCAAGAAGGAAATTGAACGACAACAATGAACAAGCTGACGGTGGAAAACTTACATGTTCTCGTAGACGATCCAAGATTCGCTTGATATTCTCATCACGTAGATTGGCAGCGGTTTTTAATTTGTCATTCAGAGCATTACGTTCTTCGACTTTCTGTTTCTCCAACATTTCCTTATTTCGCTTGATTTCATCAGCATGAACCTGTAAAAGGGAAACCAACGACAACGAAAAAGTGAAATTAAGATTTTTATTCCAAATTGTTTGTCTTTCTATCAACCAAATCTGATCACAATTAAATAAGAAAATTACCTTTAGTTTCCCTTTCAAATCCGAAATGATAGCTTCACGTTTTTCTACGGTATTTTCCATTTTGTTAATAAGAGCTTCTTTCGTTTGAGTCATGAATTCGGCATTGAGTTCGTCTTTCTTCCTTGAAGCCTCTTCAATCTTCGCCATTTTTGCTGTCCAATCGGCGATTTTCCTGGCTTCCAAGTTCTTTTAAAATTAAGTTAATTAAAAAAATTACTTCAAGTCGTTTAAATGAACTCACCAAACGTCTCTCTTCTGCTGCCTTCAACTTCTCAGCAATTTCTTCAGCTGATAAAGGCTTTGAAATGTTATTTTGCTGAACTATTTTTGGTACCTGAACTTGAGCGATATTCGGTTCAGCGAGAATCACTTCGTACCGCAATCCGCCTTTCGATTTCTCTTGACAGCGAATTTCAGTTGCTGAAATTGATAAAATTATTACAAATTGGCAATTTGAAATTGCACATATTTTCTGGGGTTTCCCGAGTTGCATTGTCGTTGTAACTAGGGGTGGAATCATGACTCATTGGCGTGCACTTTCAAGGCTTTTCAAGTAACAATTAAATTTTCTTATTAATAAAGAACACAAAACTGAGTAGAAACTGTCAGAAAGCGTAGCAAAATTGGAAGCTTTCAGTAGACAAATGTCTAGTCAAAGTGTCTAGTCACGCAAACAAAACCTTGCGGTATATTCAAATTTAATGCTTTTGTCCTTTTAGTAACACACAAACCAAATAAGTTAACAGGTTCGTAATAATTGTCGTGATCAATAACAAAAAACTATTCATTAAGTATTGAAAATGTTTAGAAAGAACTTCAAGCTTTCACTATCAAAATTACATAAATTTTTAAAGTCTGAATAAATCTTGAATACTTACTGATAAATTTCACCTTCTTCGATGACTTTGGTTGCTTTGCTCGAACTTTTGTTTGCTGTTTCTTATTACCACGTCCACCGACTACAAATTTTCACACATTTCATTTAATATTGAAACAGATTTCAAGCAAAAAGCGAGGTGGGAGAAGGAAGAAGTCGTAAAAAGTCGTTTTTTGTTGTTTTTTACGTACGTAAACTTTCAGTTGGTAATAAAATTTGGCACTTGAAGCGCCTGCGAAAGGAACAAGTAACACCGCTGAAGTACATCACATTTGTCTTATTGATTTTTCACAATTGAATTTGTCTTTCTGGAAATCGGAGTGTCATCTCAATAAAATATCTGTCAACAATGATTGACAGTGAAACATTCCCAACGAGTTCGATTGATATCCGGAAGCTTTCTTCACACATCCCTCCATAAAGCTCTCATTAAAAGTTATAGCAAAATCGATTGCAAAATTTGCAAAATAAATTCAGCATATATTTTTTATGCTCAATTTTTATGTGGGGAATGAAAACATGATTTTCTTTAGTTTGCGAAAAAAGAACAACTAAATAAAACGAGAACAATTTGAAAGAAAAAAAAATCAATAAATTCAAAGCACAAAGTTCTTTTGATGTGGATGACTCATTCAAACGTAACATCATTACTTCCACATCATTGTTGGAAATCTTATCACTATAATTTAATCATCTTCATTTATGCTCGAATGAGAAACAAACAGACAATGCTGTTGTTAATGATTATGAAAAAGTTACATAAAAGTTATGAAAAATTGCTGATGACTCAAATATCGTAAGGGAATACGTTTGTATAGTCAGCAGATTAAATGTCTGGAGGCTGTTTATTTTTTATTCTCAAGTCTCGACGAAAGACACATTTTACGACTTCTCCTTTTCTCCCTAAGACTCCCCGAAAAATGAAGCACTTACTTTCAGCCGGCAAAACAGGTGCACGACATGAATGACAAAAGCATTGAAGCACAGAATCACGAACTAATGTTATCAACATGACTTCCACTCGACTCTCTTTTTTTCACTAATTAACCGAAAATATAAAGAAAATCCTTTTCTATGTTCTCCGTCTTAACGGAGCGCGATGAAAATAAGGGTGGGGTCGCGTAATTCAAGAGAAGAGAAAAATTTCGACTACGTAGAAAAAAAATCGTCAAGGAAAATTTTTTTTCTTTCAGTTTCCTGGTTTTGAAAAAAAGAAATTGTCGATTGTAATACGATTATTTGTTAAGGATGTGAACACAACGAGGGAAAGAATAGAACTGCGCGAAACAGTTGTGAAAAGCCTTTCAGCTATGTATGTAATGCAAAAAAGGAAAGAATTTTATGCTTCGGGCTGCATTCGGATGATCATGCGATTTAGCAACATTTTCTTTCCTTTTCATCATCACAAAATGTTGTATAACAAAAAGCATGCTTTAAAGTGGAAAAATAACGAAATTTCCGTTCTAAACTTATCTGTTGAAGGTGACAAAGAGAAAACTTGTAATTAAAAATTTCTTTTTTTGAGTTGACACTAAAATTTTGTAATTTATTTTCTTTCTTTCTCCCTTTCATCCACATAAGCCACAACAACTTAAACCTCTTGTTCATGTTTAATGAAAAGTATTTCATAAATATTTTATAAGTTAAATAATAACTAAAAGCTTATTTGTTCATACAAATGGAATTTTTCATCTAAAGCGTTAGAAATGTCGAATGACAATTTGAATAAATCAAAGTTAAAGATTAATTTTAGTTATCTAACATTAAAAATCAAATGAAGGAAGAAAATATCTTGGAATTGCACACAATCATCTGCTTTGTTAAATTTATTTCAATCTCTCATAATTTGTTCGACACCAAAGGCAAATGTTTTGAAACGAGTAAAGAGACGTTGAGTAAATGCAAATGTTTGTCTGTTTGTTTGTTGTTCGAAAGGCCTCGAGATAAACTCTTAGTTTTAATTAATTCATCTAATCGATGTCATCAGGTCGCGGTGTTGGACAACGTTTGACGACGGTGAAGGGATCACTGGTGCCTAACATGCTTGAATATCCTCGCAACCCCGTTGATTGGAAATACAAAAAAACAAACTTTCCCTTTAATGGCAAGTCAATTGAAGCTGAGAATTCAATTTTCACAGTACGCGCTGTTGAATAAGCCTTGTCACCATGAGTCTCAGTGTATTCGTATCCAAGGTATTCGTCAAAACCAGAATAATCTTCAGGGTAAATTCCTATCCAGTCAGCACTGCCATCAACTGCACAAAATAAATTAAATTTCACTCAAAGTTTCAATAAAATTCCGTAATTAACTTACCAAAGTTTGGTGGAAGAATATATTCAACTTCGTTATCTTCACTATTGTTCCAAATAGTGAAAGGTTTAAATTTGACGACCATGTTGCTGACATCATCTTCTGGTGCCTGTTCATCATCGACATCATCATCAGAATCATCCGAAAAATGATCGATTGCATCATAAAATTTTCCATCAATATTTGATTCATCATCGTCATCGTCAGAGAGAGGAATTTGGAGAGCATTGGATAGAAATTGTTTTTTCATTAATTTCTTTGATGTTTTTTTTAAAACATTCCAAGTTGGGTTTATAATAAAGCCATGTCTTCTATGGTAAATTTCCTTAACCTATGTATGTTTATATATGTTGGACAATTGATGTTAGTTGGGAACTCATGCAGGAATAATGATGGTTATTGGATGGGAAATTAAGTGATGTGTTAAAGAAAAATCTTACCTGAATTTGGAATGCACTCGATACTGGCTTGTGATCACTTATCATGTAACTTGGATGACTTTTATATCCAATTTGTTCAAGTTGTAAACTGCAATTTTTCAGCACTTTATGTTTGGCCTTGTAAAGAATTCTATCGCACCACGCTGGCCTTCGTTTCATATCATAATCGTTTGTGCCAACTTCAAATTTAAATGTTGGTGGGAATCCTGGAACTCGTTCAACAAGTTCAGAAAATGCACGACCTTCGCACATTATCAACATCAATTGATCTTTCTTCAGCAATTCACTAATTTGATCCTTTTTGACCATATTACGAATCTCTTCTGGCGAAAGATTTGATGAATCTTCATTGTAAAGTCGAAAGTTTAAGTCGCCCATCCAAAATACATAATCATGATCGTAAATGTTAGGAGTTTGTTTTACACTAAACGTCGTTGCTTCTTTAATCCGAAGGTAATCGCTTATTCTTTCATCAACCATTTCATCATGGGCAGCTAAATGTGAGTTAACAATACATACGGAACATCCGTAAAGCGTCATTCTTATCACCACACCACCTTTATTACCCTGCAAGTGAAAATTTCATTTAAATATTTCACAATTCTTCCAATTTCTATTCAAAAGTTTATCTTACCCACATTCCACCCAAACCCGTTCTCGTATATTCACTTTCAATCTCCCGGATGTGGTACAAATGCTTCTTCTTCACGAATATTGTAAGTAAAAGTCCCTGCATTTGTTCAGTTTTGGCAACGAGATAACCGTGGGGATGCAAAAGTTCTTTGAGTTTTTGTACCCATGGGTCAGATTTAAATAAATTTGTTATAATATTTTGGGGGCGAGCGCTAACTTCTTGTAGGCCAACGATGTAAATATCGGGGAGATGTTCATGTTTCGATGTTGAATGAACATCTAGTAAATCATTTAGCGTTATAAAGTACGGGTACTTTTCACCAACGTTCCATGTAACAGCATATAAACTGAAACGAACATCACAAATATGTATGAGGGTCATTTAACATAAACTGATAGTTTCGTATGCGGTTTAATAACAATCGGTTTACCAACTACCTCAATAACAAAACAAGCGTAAATGTAGTTTAAAAACGTATACAAAGTAATAGGAAAGGAAGAATTGGCACACATTTGAAAGTAAAAGTCGAGGTAAACAAACAAAGAGAAATGATAACATTAATAATTAAACAAGTCTCATGTTTTATCAACACATTTGAATATTTTTTATAGCAATAATTAAGCATCATCACGTGAATGCGTAGAGTTTGAAATAAAATTTTTGATCTTCAGTTCAGACGACAGGGAGACAAATTTTATTAAATTGAAAATGTGATCGTGAAATGTGAAATTCAAATAATTAAAATCTATTTATATCAATTAAGCTCCATTCAAAGAATCTTTGCACTAATTTAATAGGAAATATGAAATTCAACGTTTCGCCAAGCACAAATAAACCAAGGAAAAGGAAAAAACAATTCGACGTAGATAGTTTCTTTTTTCTCCATTTATCTTATTAGATAAACGATTGAATTTTAATGAAGTATTTAAAATATTCAGAGATGAATTTTAAACTTATTGCGTCATTGATGTCACAAGGTCTTATACATCGAACTGCTGATTGAAAGCCTTTTTTTCTCTCTGCTTAAATAGAAAATATTTCGAACAAGTTTTGAATTGGAACACAGAAACATGACCTTGAACTTCATCACTTTGTATCGAGATCATTAATGATTTTTATGCTGTCAATTAAATTATCTCACCTGAGGTTCCACATGATTGTTGTCTTTAAAAAATTATTTTTCAGATGTTTCTTTTATACGTCGGCTCTAAACACTTTCAATTTAATTAACACTGAATTGGAATTAATGTTTACTTAGCTTCTCATACTTATACACTGTTGAGAGATGAAACTAAAAATAAAGTTCAGCGTTAATTCAATATTGCATGTAACTCGCTAGCATTTGAAGTTATTTAATAACGTAAAAACTAGGTGAAATGTGTTGTAATCGCTTATGGACTTCTCTTGTTCCGCAGCGAGAAACAAAGGCGCGAAAACTTAAAACCTTGATATCAATTTAGTCTCCACATGCGAAATCAATTTAAAATTTTATCATTGGTTCAGATTGTATCGAATAAAAGCGATAAGATAACAATTTTGGTTGATAAATCACTGAGTGCGGTCATACACTTCAAACATATTCAAAAGGCGGAAGTTTAAATTTCACAAAAACCATAGGCTATTTATAAAAGTCTATTCGACCGTGAGAATTTCACTTGTAAAACGTCATAATTTAGGATTAAAGTTTAATATATCTTCAATTTTTAATAGTGATTGCAAAATATTGGTTTCAATTTAAAAAAATCTTCAGCTAATTTTTTTGACATTGATTTCCCATATTTGAACAATTTACTCTTCAACTACTACACATTGATACAGTTTATATTAAAGAATTTGATGTATTTTACCAATAAATGATAATAATCACAGTTGAATTTGTGTTTTTGGACTAAGACTTCAGAGTTCATACGACTAACTAAAATACTGAACGATTTCGTCGAAATGTTTACACGGATAAAATGTTTACACGGATAAAATGTTTTGAGCATGTGTGAGTGCAATGTGTTTCGATCAGTTTCGATCCAATATAAAATTTCGTTCAGTTCGTTCATTTTCTCTGTGAGAATGTTTCATAAATTATTTCTTAGAAATCTCCAGTCACTTACGAGAATAACACAAACTTCAGCTGGAATATCAAAAAGAGCAATGCAAACAAATTACAGGGATTACGTGAAGTTTCTAGAGCTTGTTGGGAACGTAAAGGTGAGTTTGTGATGTTTTTTCATGATGAAATTTTTCCGTGACCTCGATAAGAAAAATAAAAAGAAAGAATCTTTCACGGTCATTGTGACATCACAATGTGATTCATGAAGAGAATAGTTTAAAAGAAGAGTGAATACAGCTGACACTAAAATATGATAAGAGGAAGAAGAATACGTAACACTCGTCCTCTTTTCAAAATCACATGATACGAGTGCATATTTACTGTATTCTGCATTTTTATTTATAATGAATAATTCCTTATCTTTGCAGCAACTCAAACGAACTGGATGGGTGTTAAGAAACGTCAGAGGTAATTAATATAATATTTATATTTTATTATGTATTAAACTAGTGTTATGATTCTTTCAGAACCTGAAACTGTAGCTGCTCACATGTACAGAATGTCACTACTAAGCTTTCTGATTCCTGAGTCTTCTGCCCTTGATCAAATAAAATGTATGAAGTTGGCATTGATCCATGACCTTGCAGAGGCCATTGTCGGCGACATCACGCCGTATTGCGGAATTGCAAGAGAAGAAAAGCAAAGACGCGAACATGAGGCTATCATAGAAATCTCAAGTCTTGTACCAAAGATCAGCGGTGAAGAGATTCTAAAGTTGTTTGAGGAGTACGAATCTCAACAAACACCCGAGTCACAATGGGTGAAGGACTGTGATCGCTATGATATGATTCAACAAGCGTTTGAATATGAAAAACGAGATGAAGCTCCAATGAAGCATCAAGAATTCTTCGACAATACGCGTGGAATGTTTCGACATCCATTCTTCGTTCATCTCGTAGAAGAACTTAACAAGCAGAGAGAGGAATATCTATCAACAACTCTAGAGGAGAAGAAAAATCACAGTGCCAGTTGAAATTTGACACATTTAACTAAATAAACTTAAATAATTAGCTCAATAACTCACTTTGCACAAACGTATCAGAGTAGAGAAGAAATTTTAAAATTTGATCTCTAATTTATCTAATTGGAATTTATTTAGGGAAAATTTCTTTCATTTGTTTGTTTGTTTGTTTTTTTTTTTACCTTACGGGTATCAATAATTATATAACTTATTTTGATTTCTTTAGATTGTTGATTCATATCTAATAATGAGTGGAAAGTGAACTTACCTAATTAATAAATTGAGTTTTAAATAAAAATTATTATTTTGAGCATAAATAACGACTTTTTCAAACTTGAATTTGTTTACTGGCCGAAATTTTACCCATCGAAGTTTGATAGAAAATTAAAAAACAGAAAAGTTTGTTGACATTTAAATTGAAATTTACTTAGATATCCGAATATTTCCATAGCCTACTAAGCAATGGCTTCACTACCGACTGAAGAAGGATTTGATCAAGCTGAAGTGAGTTTATTTAATGTTAATGTTAACGAATAAAAATTATTTTTAATATTTTATCATAGTTTGATGAGACAGAAGAAGTAGAAGTTGATCAAGACCAAACAACAGATCCCACACAAGGTCGTAAAAGACTTTTCTCGAAAGAACTCCGGTGTATGATGTATGGGTGTAAGTTCTATAAATAAAAGTTTACTCTTGTTTGTTTATATAAACTTTTATCCTTGCTTTATAGTTGGAGATGATCAAAATCCATACACTGAATCTGTAGACTTACTCGAGGATCTAGTAATTGAATTTATCACAGAAATAACACATAAAGCAAGTGAAATAGGAAGAACAGGTCGAGTACAGGTCGAAGATATAATATTTCTTGTAAGAAAGGATCAACGTAAATATGCTCGTGTTCGGGATCTTCTCACGATGAACGAAGAGTTAAAGAAAGCAAGAAAAGCATTCGACGAAGTAAAATATGTTTCCAATTAAAATATTCTCTGATCTTTATTTTTAAACTCTTATATCTTTAAAAATAAAAATAAGTACCTACATAATCTGGTTTCTATCTGTTACTTTCTCATCGAGCTTTTCCATTATCAAAATAATGCTAAGACCTAATCAGTAAATATTTAAAAGACAAAAATTTGAAAATCTTTGTATTTATCAGTTTTAAAATCACACTGAAGCAATGCTATGCAATTTCAAATAATTTCTTTCATTTAATCGGGCTGATGTCTGAATTGTCTTATATTTGAGTCAAACTCTTTGGCACTATTCAACTTGCGAAACATCTGAAAGTTACAGACAATAGTAAAGGAAATGTAAATACTTTAATTGTCAATTTTCCTCACCTCAATTAAAGGAAGATCTCTTCTCTCTTCTTCTTTTACCAACGAATCCATATTTTGGAGTCTCAGCCAGGCCCAATGCAAAACTAAAATAATATTGTCAATTTTTAGAATTTTCATGAAATTTGAAATTACTAAGAAATTCATTGTTCTTACGTATCAGCGACGGAACCATTGTAAGAGTCACACAATTACGTTTCCAGAATGCTGAAATTCCACTTCCAGACATATTGATCACTTTTGAGTAACAATAATGGGAGATTTTTTAAATATTTTAACTTTTCAAAACTAAATTTTCTTGATTTTTTGTAGTAGGTAATTTCTAGATAAAAGTGTTGAAGTTAGGAAATATTATTGAACATAAACATACAAATCTAAACGCACTCCACGCTACCAAAAAAAAAACAAAAGCTTTTGTCGTAATTTTAATTACGCAGATAAAACTTTTTTATTTTATTTTTAATAAAGATTAATAATAAATTTTATTGCGAAAATACCGGTATTAAAATTATTATTTACTAAAAGTTAAGAACTCTTTGATGATGATCATGAATCGTTTGAAGAAATTTTCATGGAAGAAATTTTTAAATCTTCAATGGATGTTTTTAATGGAATGATCTTTTTAATTCTACATGATGCTGAGTAATAATTATTTATTCATCTTCTTGTTCCATGCTGCTATCAGTTTTTTCAGAAATAAACGGTGTTTCTGGAGCAAAATTAGTTGTCACCATAATGTTGGCTTCCAAATTGCAATCGAACTTATTTTCATTTCCCAATAAATAAATATGGAATCTTAGAGATAAAAATTAATTAATATATTTAAAACATATAGAAATTAATTTAACTTACGTTCCATTCTCGGTTTTATCATTCAAATTCAACGCTTTATTTGTCGTGTCTTGTAATAAAGTTGAATGTTTCAAGATTCCATGCTCATTACAATTGACAATTGACGTCTTTTCAATCGAAACCATCGAATTATCTGTTAACAAATGTACGCCAACATTGCAATCTTTTATAATGCAATTGCGTAAATTAACTTTTCCTGTGTCATTGATGATGATTCCAGTTGCAAAGTTTTTAATCAAACAATTTTCAATGAGAACTTTTGATGACCCAGAAATAACAGAACCTTCGGTAATGCTCGATTCCTTCGTTCCATAAATTACACAGTTTTTAATCGTTAACTTTCCGTCCTTCACTAAGAATCCTGTCTTGACAAGGGTACAGTCGATGACTAAATTCTGTAATTCTAGATCTCCATCGACTGCGAACAGCATTGAAGCACTGTCAGCGGCGCTAAGTTTTGTGTAATTTTTATTGTCATCATCAAATGTTTCCAGAGAAAGTGGCGATAAACCACACAACAAAACATCACCATTAAAGTAATCGAAGAAGGACAAATTATGAGTGCCACTTGGAATGTAAATTTTACTGTTTGGTGGAGCACTTGCAATAGCATCGTGTAATGAAAGCCAATGAATTTCAGTGTCACTGTCAATTCTCTTCTTCATTTCTTCGATTATTTCACATTGTTCTTTTAATGTTCCACGTTTGGCAACAGCAAAGATTTTACTTTTCTCTGATTTCTCCAACTGGTAATAGGGAAACTTTACTTCTTGATAAATTTGACGCATGTCTGGATTAACGAGAATTTCCATTTCATGTTGGATTTGATTTAAACGAAGATGAAGTCCAAGAAGTTTTCTTGCTTTATTTTTCGTTTCACTTTTACTGATGTCAAGTTCATCATCAGATTCTGTGAAGGAGTTTTCTAAATCTTCACGAACTGTTTGAATGTATTTCGCTTCTGCAATCATACTTCGAATGTGCGATGCAAGTCCTTTATTGATAGATTTATTTTTAAGATCAAAGAAGAGCTTTATGCGAGGAATGAGATTCTTCCCTGACAACTGAAAGTCTGTTTCGCTATCATCCCATGGCATGTAAATAAAGTTTGAGAAAAAGCGATAGCGATCAAAGCAATCTGCTGTTAAATCAATGTTAAGAGCAGAATTCTCCTGTTCGACAGTTGGAAACAAATCCTCCAATGGAACTTCGCATATACTAGGTAAATGAATTTTTTCATCATGGACACTCTCGACTGTGAAAATTGCTGTTAGCAAATCATAATTTGTTTCGTTAACAGTTCCATAAACTTCACAAGGATATTTTATGTTATGAATTTCACAAGCTGCCTTTGAAATCTTCCATATGGCACTATAGCCAGCAGGTTCAATGGAAGTTTCTAAACAAAGAACCATATGAGAGTTAATGTAAATATTATTTTAATTCATTACTTAATTTACCTAAGAATTGCTTCCACAATTCTTTCACTTGTACTGATGGTTCAATGTCCTCGAGAACCAATTTAATTTCATCTAAACGTTGAAAAAATGTCTTTTCAAAAGTGTAGATAGACATGACGTGTCACTTATATACTCCTTAGATATTTCCAAACCTTACAGCAAAGAATTATTTGCTTTTTAAATCAAAATTTCTTATTTTTTAAATTAGAAATTCTTGCGGCTAATTCGACACTTGTCGTTATTTTTTTGAAATTAAGTGAAATTTGAAACTGACCGAAATATTATTGAATATGAAACTGGACGAAATATCATGTTCATACAAGTTTTGGCGCTAAAAGAAAACAGATAAGAAATAACAACAATCAGGACGAATAAAAGTTAAAGAAATAATTAAAAGCATTGAATTTGTATCTGATAAAATGTCGGAAGCAACGTCATTCAGTGATAAATTCAGAGAATGTAAAAGCAACAAGGAAAGAACAAAATTGTTGGAAAAAGTGAAAACCGATGATTTATGTGATGCAATTGTGGATAATGCCGCAGAAGACTTAGGATTGAATATATGGTCATCAGTTCTTTCCAATCTATCAGATGAAGATGAGATATTTGAGATTTGCAAAGATGTAAGTAAAGACATAAATGAAGAGAATTTTATAATTAAATAATAACAAATTTTCAGGTCCTTCCAAAATTGAATAGAGATCAACTGACAACAAAAAACCTCAACGATTACTACTCTCGTTTATGTATCGAAATTCCACGATTCTCATTAAAATTCTCTGTTAAATTGGCATATTTTTGTGAAAACAGCATTCAATTTGGAGATCATCGAGCCTGTTTCTTCAAAGATGTTTTTCCATGCATTCTACAAGTTTTAATCAGAGATGATCGACCAATAACATTTGACGGAGTGACAAAATCATCTCTCGAATATCATCAAATGATTATTTCTTCAATTCTGAGCAAACCATTTAAAGTTTCAGTTCTGACAAGCATCACAAGCATGTTCAAGTAAGTTATCATTAAATGATGTTTTAATTTTATTTATTTGAAATATTGTCATCAACAGAGACATTCCATTGACGAAACTCCAATCTGAACTTCTTCTTGGAAAGATTTGTGAGAATTTTTCTAATATTCGAGGAGACATAAGCGGCTTGGCACTTGCCTGTTTTAATCTTGCTCTCTTCAACAAACTCATCATTCCAATATTAGCATTAGATGCCTATTTTTATAACCGACGATATAGAAAGAAATTCATTGAGATTGATAGTGAAAGTGACGCTGACTCGATCGACGAAACAGCTGAGAAGGGAATAATTGAGACAGAAGAAAATGTTCTTTATCACTTCCAACATGTCACTGAATTTACATCAATCGAAAAAGACATTGTGACAAGTTTAAAACCTCTTGCCTTTGCACCAAAATTCATCATTTCTCCGTTTATCGCTACAATTCTTGTTTCATTTGCAAAAATGTCATCGTCATCTGTTGCTCACAATTTACGTTTGCCACAATCAATTTTGCTTCCTTTTATTAAACAAATATTCAAGAATAATGAAAGACATCGAACGATTCATCGTAATTCTGCATGGGCACGTTCTGTTGATCAATTCGAACCAGTGGACATTGAGAAGTTATTGAAAGTTCTTCAAGAAAATACTTGCAAACTTGGTCAAAACATCGCTCTCAATGGATTCATTGGATTAACTTTTATGCTTCTCAAGACTAAAGACGCACCAACACTCAACAATTTTGCTATTCAATTTCTCAATGAATTAGTCAAACAGCGATCAGAATTTACGAGCGACATCATGAAGATTGTTGTCAAAATGCTTTTCAATGAGCAAAACAAAGCTCCAATTATCGAATGTTTCAGTATTTTGATTCAAAATCGATCTTTAGTCATTGACAGATGTGAGGAAGCTCTTGTTGAATTGATTGAGAATCTCACTGAGCTAGAACTTGACACCGCATTAGCAATTGAAAGCGTTATTTACAGCTCAATTACACGATCACCAAAGCTTCGTGATTTAATGTCGACAACAATGCGCACGGCAATGTATCAAAATAAGCCAGAAATGAGAAAACTTGCAGTCTACAGTTTTTGTGTGATGCTCAAAAAAGTCATGAAAGCTGCACATGGATCGTCATTGGAATCATTTGCGCCATCACAAAATATTTCAATGATGTCACTTTTATCACAAACACAACTTCCACCAACTGAGAAAGCAAATATGCGCCGTGTCAGTGTTTTAGTGTTGGAAATTTTAGGAATCTTACGAAAATGCTTCTCGCACAGCGTCGAACTTCGTGTGACTTTATATGAAAGTTTGTTGAGTGCTGTAACTGTAAATCCTTTTATCATTCCTAACGTTTTAGAGCTTGTTGAGACACATTTTCGAGAGTAAGGTTTAATTAATTTCTCACTTTCTTAATTATCATTTAATCTTAAATTTAACTTCGCAGTTATTTTGATTCGGAAGATCCCAGCGTCGTTATCAACTTTAGCAAAGCTTTCAAACAACTTGAACACGGTGGGACTGTCGTTATGGATCATTTAGGAAAGTTTCTGAACTTTTTTATCGGTTGTGTGACAATATCGATTGAAAAATTTGAGAATGATGAAAATGCTCAATATATTCAGATTATGAATTACAAGAAGATCATTGAGAAACTTGTTGATAAAGTTGAGTTTGTGACGATGGAAGAACTCGGCGTTTTCTCGACTCTTGACATAGCAGCAAGTTCAACGATAAGCCAATTTCTTAATTGCTTGGAAGCTCTTATGGTGTACTGTTTGTTTGATTTAACTTCAAAGAATGTAACAAGACTTTGTAAATTATTCGAGAAACATCGAAAAACGATTGTGGAAGCTTTGAAGTTGCAGGAAAATTGCAAGAAATCAATAAAACGAGGAAAGAATCAAACACTTGACGTATTACCAAAAGTTGACATTATCTTCGATTGTTTATGGGACTTGAAGACGTGTCGCAACTTTCTCAAGATATTTTTCGATAACATTCCAAATGATAAAGTCAATGAGATCAAATCAAACGCTGAATTTTGTCGTTTCGTTGTCAAGTCGACAACTCAGAGAATTCTTCAAATAACAACCGCACCAGTTTATCTTAAATTTAAACATAGTAAAATAACTTTTGATATCTTGAAGACAATTTCAACAATTTTATATAAACAGATAAAAGTTGAAACTTTCAAAGTGCTTTTTGTGGATTATGATGCTGAAACTGCCGTTGCCATAAGTGAAGCTTTTAAGAATTCAATCATCGCTATGGATTCTGCCTACGATTCGAATGTCAAGTGGAATAATTTCCTGCAAAAAATCACTGAAACTGAAAATTCTATCGATTGGATGATCACAGAAGTATTGAAAACAGTCACAAATATTATCGAGTGGGCGTTTGATCCTTCAAATGAACTCGAAAATGACGACAATATTGAGAAAATTCTTTTCAATGTCTTCTGTATTTTTGAGGTTCTCATTAAGAATTATCAGTTCATGCCGAACGCTCATTCACGTGAAACTTATAATTGGTTGCTTAAGTTTTGTGTGAATAATGAAATCAACAAGAAAAGTCTTCAAATTGTCAACAGAGTTTTGTTTCACTTTATGACACAACAAGATGCAAGCACAAATGTCATGGAGAATGTTGTTGGGAAATTATTGAGAATTTATGGGACAATTGACAATGATGGAGTTAAGGAAGTAAATGAATCTTCTCAGAATGATTTGAAAAGTCTCACAGAAGCAACGGCTGATCAGTCGTTGATTTATTTCGTTGGAATTATCAAGAAACAAATCGACGATGTTGACTTTTGTATTTTAAGAATGAACAGCTTCAATGCACACATTAAACTGCCTGGTCAAGTTTCTCGCAAGGACAGCATTTCAGCACTTCAAACACTGGAGAAATCAAGTGTCATTAAGTTAACTCAACTTGGCACTATTATTGGACGTCTTTGTAATGTCAGTTTCAATGTTCGTGGGTCTCAAATTGATTTGATTGGAAAACTCGTTATGAACTTTTTTGTTTGTCTTTCAACACTTTTAAAACACTTTTCACAACATTATGATGTAAAGAATATAAATTACCAACAAATTCCTGTAGAAATGTTAATTAAAGAGACTAAAAGTACAGTTAAACGTGTCTATGCATTGTCACATTACATCGAAGATATAATCGATGAAGAACAGAAGAAAAACGAAAATGCTAAAGAAAGCAAGAAGAAAAAATCAGTGACAATTAAAGAGTTCAAATGCATGTCCCGACTGGTCTTGTCAATTGAAAAATTTGCTACTGCTGTGCAAAAATTTGACGCTTTAACAAAGAAAAACTTTAAGAAATATGTTCATGCTGGTGAAGTGCGAGACTTCCGCATTTCAATGAAAGATAAATTCCCACGACAAGCACAAGACGAAAATGATTCGGATGGTGCATCAGCAGAGATGAGTGAAAGTGAGAATGATCCAGCAAGTGCTACAGTAGAAGAAGAGAACAGTCGTGATTCAGATGAAAAAATGTATGAGTCACCTAAGAAGATCACACACGGAGCTTTTGAAAAAAATGTTAAGAAATTAGTTGCAAAAGCAGAACGAGCTAAAAAAGCAGTGAAACGGAAATCGAAATGAATTTTTAACAATTGATGTGTAAAAATAAATTAATTGAAAATGAACAAAATAAAATTATTTGACAAAAATTGACGAACATTTTATTTTCAAATTTCTTTGTTTTAATGATTTTAAAATCAAGCCGAGAAAGAGAGAAACCTACTTAACCCTAATTAGCCTACAGATCGTTAATATTGTTAATCAAACAGTAATAAGAATTAACTTAAACATGATTGAGAAAGAAAAATTGGACATCCAAATGCTACCCAATCCAAATATTTTCCAAATGGATGACGCTCAAACAGATTTAATTCCTTTTGAGGTTAATTAAACATTTTATACACCTAATTTCATTTCAAAAATGTGGGAGGTGAACATGATCAACTCAGTTTTATGAGAAAACAAATACAGCTAATGAAAATAATATTTTTTACAATTTATGCTTAGGAGTTTTTAGAAGTTTAAGAATTGTAAGAACTCGAAGTGTTAGGTATGTGAAATGAAATAGAAAATGTTCATGTCAATGCAATATAAAATTAAAGAAAAATCAAGGTTTTGGGTGTTTTGTTTATTAGTTGATTTTTCTTGTTTAAGTTTATAATTATTGATTTTCATAAATTTTATTGATTTTTTTTATTGATTTTTTGAGAAAAATCTTCTTGAATTATTTAAAAAAAATTGGTGAGGGGGGTTTTAGGATTGGTCCAACCTAATCCTAAAACCTACAAAAAAAAAACAAGAAAATAATTAATTAATCAAACATACTCACATAATAAACCCTCCACCAAATCCTTAAACCTATAAAAAAAAAACAAAATTCAATAATCAAACAAAGTTACATTATGACAATTCAAAACTTAGAAAAATTCTTCAAAATCAACATCCAAGTCATCCCAATAGTCATCTTCTTCAATAAGTTCTAATTCCCGATTGAAATTCAAGGTTGGATAGTACCGACGATTCCGGTAAAGATGATAATTCACTTCCTCATCGAAGTTCATCATGTTGTTTTCCTCTTCTACTTCCACTTCCAATTCCTCTTCAATTTCTTCATCTTCTTCAGCTAATGGCTGCCATAGATCCAATTCGAAACCGTTGCTTGGAAAGTTTTTCCGCTTGTTGAATAGTTTTTGATTCACTTTCCAATCTTTGATGATTTTGATAAATTCATCCATTTCATCTTGTTCTTCCGATTGCTTCCACAAATTGTACAATTGATAGCTCAAATAGGCTAATCCCGTAAGTCCTAATCCAATTGCAATAAATTTCTTCATTTTTCTAAAAATAAAGAAAAAACAAAGAAAATTAAGAAAATTAACTTACAACTTCCGTTCTCCTTTAAATTGTTCCGATTCTTTTGCTTGTAATGTGCTTCTTTCTATAATGAAACAAAAAATTCACATTAATCACTTTTTTTCACAAAATAACTTTTTTTCACCTTTCCACTTTGGAATTCCTCAGAACTACAATTGACAATAAAATTTTTCTTTCAAAGGCTTACTGCGATCGGAAAATTTAAGATTTTCCTTATGGATACTATGATTAAAAGTTTTCATTGAAAATGAAGATTACCTACTTCGATCATATCAAACTACATTGAAAATTAAATAATTGAAAGTTATGAAAAATAAAATCACGAAGTATTTCAGAATATTCTTCGTTGGTTTACTGTGATGAAAGCTTTCTGAAATCTCTGAAATATCTGGAAATGAATGGGAAACTATTTAATAATATTGAACTTTCGTACGTCTTTGTACATCAAGAAATATTGATTTCAACGACTTGTTTAATGTACATAGATATAAATTTAATGAACTGCAATTAAAAAACTCTTCAATCAATTAAAAATATATGTGGGGGAATGACTGACTTAAATTACCATAAATATTGCGTTAAATTGATGCTTCATGTTAGTTTATAAAACAATTTCCTGAAACTTAGAAAACTCAATAAAGTCACAACAATGCATAAAGCAAACAACCTCGAAGTAAAATATTTTCCAACTAAAGAAGCTTTTATTAATTTGATTTTCAATTTTCCAGCGATTTAACAATTTTCTTTTCATGAAATAATTTTTCCTCAGATTCAAAGAATTTTCTCTCTGCTTAAAAAATGTCAATAAAGAATGGAAATTTTAAAAAATAANTAGGCTAATCCCGTAAGTCCTAATCCAATTGCAATAAATTTCTTCATTTTTCTAAAAATAAAGAAAAAACAAAGAAAATTAAGAAAATTAACTTACAACTTCCGTTCTCCTTTAAATTGTTTCGATATTTTAATATCTTGTGCTTGTGATGTGCTTCTTTCTATAATGAAACCAAAAAAATTCACATTAATCACTTTTTTTCACAAAATTACTTTTTTTTCACCTTTCCACTTTGAAATTCCTCAGAACTACAATTGACAATAAAAATTTTCTTTTAACTTTCTTCGGCTTACTGCGATGGGAAAATTCGTGATTTTCCTTATGAACACTATGATTGAAAGTTTTTATTGAAAATGAAGATAACTTCGATCACATTTACATCTAAATTACGTGGAAAATTAAATAATTAAAAGTTTTGATTAATTTAAGAATTGATTAAAGATGTTCTATACTTCAATACTAATATTGAATCAAATACGAGTATGGAACGAAAGTGTTTTCTTTTAATTATATTCAAACATTAAAGACTTTAAAGTTTAAACGTGCAGTGTTGACGATGACGATAAATAAAAACTAATGAAAAGTTCTTCATCGAATGAATAGCGAAGATCATCATGTTGCATCCAGTTGCAGAAACTTTGCAATAATAATTGAATTGTATTATTCAAATTTAATTCGCAGCACAAAAGTTTGATGAGAAAGACAAATAGAGCTAATAAAAAAGATAATTTATTTACAATTTAGGCTTAAGAGTTTGTAAAAGTTTAAAGATTTTAAGAACTCAGATGTTGCAGTGACAAACTCGAAGTGTTAGCTGAAAATAAGTTGAAAAGTTCATGTCATGGCATGAATATAAAGTTAAAGAAAAATCGAGGATGGCTTTTGGTTGATTTTATTTATTTATTGATTTTTTTTTTGTTTATGTTTATAATTATTGATTTTTATAAATTGTTTCGATTTTTCTATTAATTTTTTGAGAAATATTTTCTTGAATTCCTTGAAAAAAATTGGTGAGGGGGGTTTTAGGATTGGTCAAACCCAATCCTAAAACCTACAAAAAAAACAAAAAAAAATTAATTAATCAAACATACTCACATAATAAACCCTCCACCAAATCTTTAAACCTACAAAAAAAACAAAATTAAATAATCAAACAAAGTTACATTATGACAATTCAAAACTTAGAAAAATTCTTCAAAATCAACATCCAAGTCATCCCAATAGTCATCTTCTTCAATAAGTTCTAATTCCCGATTGAAATTCAAGGTTGGATAGTACCGACGATTCCGGTAAAGATGATAATTCACTTCCTCATCGAAGTTCATCATGTTGTTTTCCTCTTCTACTTCCACTTCCAATTCCTCTTCAATTTCTTCATCTTCTTCAGCTAATGGCTGCCATAGATCCAATTCGAAACCGTTGCTTGGAAAGTTTTTCCGCTTGTTGAATAGTTTTTGATTCACTTTCCAATCTTTGATGATTTTGATAAATTCATCCATTTCATCTTGTTCTTCCGATTGCTTCCACAAATTGTACAATTGATAGCTCAAATAGGCTAATCCCGTAAGTCCTAATCCAATTGCAATAAATTTCTTCATTTTTCTAAAAATAAAGAAAAAACAAAGAAAATTAAGAAAATTAACTTACAACTTCCGTTCTCCTTTAAATTGTTTCGATATTTTAATATCTTTTGCTTGTGATGTGCTTCTTTCTATAATGAAACAAAAAATTCACATTAATCACTTTTTTTCACAAAATAACTTTTTTTCACCTTTCCACTTTGGAATTCCTCAGAACTACAATTGACAATAAAATTTTTCTTTCAAAGGCTTACTGCGATCGGAAAATTTAAGATTTTCCTTATGAACACTATGATTGAAAGTTTTCATTATGAAGATATAACTTCGATCACATTTACATTGAATTACGTGGAAAATTAAATAATTTAAAGTTATGACAAATAAAGTCACGAACAATTCAGAATATTCTTCATTAATTTGATAAATATTTTGATATCTTGAGTGTAGGGATCTTCTGAACTGTCGTGAATTTAACGATCCATTTTAGATAAATTCTAATCGAAATTATCCACAAAAATATTAGAAGTTCAACAAAAGTTTTTGTTGAAGCATTGAAACCAAAACAGGTTCATAATTTATATGCAGGTATCATATAAATAAATTAGTAAGTAAACCATCGAATTTAGTAGTATCATAGTGCTGTTATCAAAGTTTTTTCTTAAAATTAATATGATCGTTTATATGGACAATAAATGAACGAGCAAAAAAAATTTAGCTTTTTATTCCTTTGGAAAATGATTATTAAGCTTTTTATGAAAGTTGAGCTGAATAAAATTGTCAGATAAAACAATGTGCCGAATAATTTGATTACATTCAAATTTCAGCAGTCTGTTCGAACAGCACACACTCGGCGTGCCGAAGGCATACTTTTGCACTGTGACGATTTTACATTGGCACTTCCTTTGACTTTTCCTGCAGAAATTGCCTTTTGTGCTATTCGTGTTCCAAGTCAAAATGGAGATAAGAACTGTTAAAATAATAAAATAAGCAAAAATAGGGGGGTTGATGTCATATAAATATTAACGAAAAAATAAAATGAAAATATGATGCAATGGAAAATCTACAAGATTTTTTCCCAAGCAGTTTTAACCTTGTTTGCAATATTTATGAAAACTTTATTAATTAACGACAGAGCCAATCAAAGTTACGAAATTATAATTTTTGCATGAAACTTTCCATGAGAGAAGAAAGAGATATTCAAAAAGTTTATCGCTATTTATACTTATGCACGCTAAATATTCCAGTCAATTCTGAAAAACATGAATAAATTTCGGATGGTGTTGATTGAAATAACAATTATCTATCTATAATTATAAAGTATGGCAAAGAAAACTGACCAAAGAATTTATATAAAAATATTGAATTAGCTACGTCATAAAATGTTTCAGTTTTTCCGTATGACAAACAAAATTACTTTTAAACGAGCACTTAAATTCAAAATATGTGAATATTTATTTTCTTTTTTCAGATATTACTGCAATAATAAGCAATATTCGATTGATTTGTCCATGTTGATTAGGCGAGTGGTCCAGACAAGTTTTAGAAATTTATTTCCTTCTTCTGTCATCTTCATCGCTTAAACCTCCAGAATCGTAAGCTTCCCGTTCTGGAATAAAAATTATGTACACGTTATTTATTTGAATAACATAAAATTTAAATAAAAATTTGTTGGAAATGTGTTAGTGAACGATATAAGTAGAAGTATAGCGAAGTATAGGAATAAGTCATTCAGTGCTTTGGTAGCCTGATTGACACCGACTAGTCTTTTGTAGTGGAATTTGCTGTTGAAGGGTTTCAAAGCAAATCTTTACTTCGCATACGACTTGAGCA
>CVRI01000020.1:905674-1054358 GCA_900005825.1 Clunio marinus | reverse complement strand
GGCGAATATTCGTTACCCTGAAAAACACGAATAAATACGTACCCTAGTTTCATACATCGGTGAAAATTTTTGGAAATGAATTCGCAAAACCTCCCAAGAGGGTAATTAGTGATTTTTTAAGGCTTCAGGTATGACTCATAATGGTTTTCAGAAGTTTCATACATCGGTGAAAAATTTTTTGAAAATGAAATCGCAAAACCTCCCAAGAGGGTAATTAGTGATTTTTTAAGGCTTCAGGTATGACTCATAATGGTTTCATTAGAAGTTTCATACATCAGTGAAATTTTTTGAAAATGAAATCGCAAAACCTCCCAAGAGGGTAATTAGTGATTTTTTAAGGCTTCAGGTATGACTCATAATTGTTTTCAGAAGTTTCATACATCGGTGAAAATTTTTGGAAATGAATTCGCAAAACCTCCCAAGAGGGTAATTAGTGATTTTTTAAGGCTTCAGGTATGACTCATAATTGTTTTCAGAAGTTTCATACATCGGTGAAAATTTTTTGAAAATGAATTCGCAAAACCTCCCAAGAGGGTAATTAGTGATTTTTTAAGGCTTCAGGTATGAGTCATCATGGCTTCCAGAAGTTTATTTTTTTAATGAAATCTCTGAAATATCAGCAAATAAATTCAAGTAGCTCTTCAATCACTGAAATGATTGACTAAATTACAATAAAAATTAAATACGTTAAATTTATGCTTGATGTAAGTTTATAAATAAATTTCCTGAAACATTGAAGATTCAAAAAGTCACAGCAGTATAAAACAAACAACCTCAAAGTAAAATATTTTCCAACTTAAGAAGCTCTTATTAATTTTATTTTCAATTTTCCACCGATTTAGCAATTTTCTTTTGATGAAATGTGTTTTCTTTAAAATCATAGAATTTTCTTTCTGCTTAAAAAATGTCAATAAAGAATGGAAATTTAAAAATTGAGAAAGCTTTATGAAATTTAGAAAAAAAATTAAGAAATAAAAATCAGTGAAAGCAAAAATGATTTAGATAATGAAAATAATTAAAATTACGGTTATCTCCTGGTTTTAAAAGATGCTCCTTCATTCAATTTACATCATTGGCATTTAACTAGATATGCGTTCGAAACTTCTCCATTTTCAGTTCTGTTCCTTTTGTATTATGGATTTTATTGAAACCACCATGATTGAACTGCAAATGTTTGGTGATCGGTGACTCGAATACGGTGAGAAATAACTTCACAAACTTGAATTGTGTTTGAAAATGCATTCGAGCTCTTTTGATGTTTTGTTGAAAAAATTTTGATATTCGATTTTTATCTTTTGTTGTCTTTCATTTAAAAGGGCTTTAAGATCAGAACTAACATGTTTTCAAGATGTTAAATAGGTATCATATCTAATGTCAACAAAAACACTTTAATAAAAATTAACGTATATTATGATTTCAAATTTTCCCGCGTTTTCAGAATGCAGGGTAGATCAAGATGTAAAAGTAACTGACAAGTGGCCGAAATTTTTAGCGAGAGAGTAAAGTTGACGAAAACATTAAAAGAGAGAAACGTGAAAAAAATTATTTCAAAGTTTTATCTTTAATATCAATCAAACAGGAGTAAAAATTAGCTTAAAACATGTCCGAACAAGAGGAGTCAAATGACCAACTGGAGGCTCAAGACACAAATGACAATTCGGTGAGTAAAAGATGTTTTTCTCGAAGCGTCTCGAAGTTACAACAATTTTTTTCTCTTCTCTAACAACCTACAAAAAAAAATAAGAATGAATCGTCGGCTCAAAGCTCAAACAAGGAAACAGATATTGAAAGCAATCGAAGCAAAAGGTTTGATTTCTTGTTAAAGCAGACGGAGATTTTCTCCCATTTTATGCCAGGTTCATCAAAAATAACTCCGGAAAAAAAGAAAAAACCTGGACGCAAGAAGGAAGAAGAATCGGAAGTGAAACAAGATCCAAATCTCGACCCGGCAGAGTAATTTCTAAACTTTTGCGTTTTATTGTGAATGAAACATAATTTGAAATTTCATTTTAGTCATCGACATCGTAAAACGGAACAAGAGGAAGATGAAGAATTGTTGGCGGAAACAGCAAAAGCAAAAGCAATTTTCCGTTTCGAAGCATCACCACATTACATTACAGGTGGAGAAATGCGTGATTATCAAGTTCGAGGACTCAACTGGATGATATCACTTAATGAAAACGGAATTAATGGAATCTTAGCCGGTAAAGAGAGAAAACATTTTTGATGTGAAAATATTTTAAATTAATTTTTTTGTAGATGAAATGGGTCTTGGAAAGACTTTACAGACAATCTCATTGTTGGGATATCTGAAGCACTTTAAAAACGCTGCTGGCCCACATATCGTCATCGTTCCTAAATCAACACTTCAGAATTGGGTCAATGAATTCGTTCGTTGGTGTCCATCACTGAAAGCTGTTTGCTTAATTGGAGATCAAGAGACAAGAAATGCATTCATTCGTGATGTTATGATGCCAGGCGATTGGGATGTTTGTGTAACGTCTTATGAAATGTGCATTCGTGAGAAAAGCGTTTTTAAGAAGTTTAATTGGCGATATTTGGTGATCGATGAAGCTCATCGTATAAAGAATGAAAAATCAAAACTTTCGGAAATTTTACGTGAATTCAAGACACAAAATCGCTTACTTTTAACGGGAACTCCACTACAAAACAATCTCCATGAATTGTGGGCTTTACTGAATTTCTTACTTCCCGATGTTTTCAACAATTCCGATGATTTCGATTCCTGGTTCAACACCAATCAATGTTTGGGAAATAATCAAATGATTGAACGTTTACATGCCGTTCTTAAACCTTTCCTCTTACGTCGATTAAAATCTGAAGTCGAGAAACGATTATTGCCCAAGAAAGAAATGAAAGTTTATGTCGGATTGTCAAAAATGCAACGAGATTGGTACACAAAAATATTGTTGAAAGATATTGACGTCGTGAATGGAGCTGGTAAAGTTGAAAAGATGAGATTGCAGAATATTTTAATGCAACTACGTAAATGCACTAATCATCCTTACTTGTTTGATGGAGCTGAGCCTGGTCCACCTTACACAACTGATCAACATTTGGTCGACAACTGTGGAAAGTTGACATTGCTGGACAAACTTTTGCCACGATTGCAAGTTGAAGGCTCGCGCGTTCTCATCTTTTCTCAAATGACACGAATGCTTGACATCCTTGAAGATTACTGTTGCTGGCGAGCTTACAGATATTGTCGTCTTGATGGTCAAACACCGCATGAAGATCGTACAAATATGATCGCCGATTTCAACGCTGATAACTCTCAAAAGTTCATTTTCATGTTGTCAACAAGAGCTGGTGGTCTGGGAATAAATCTTGCAACAGCTGATGTTGTCATCATCTACGACAGTGATTGGAATCCACAAATGGATTTGCAAGCAATGGACCGAGCTCATCGTATCGGTCAAAAGAAACAAGTTCGAGTGTTTAGATTTGTAACTGAAAACACTGTCGATGAGAAGATTGTTGAACGAGCTGAAGTTAAGTTACGATTAGATAAGCTCGTCATTCAACAAGGACGTTTAATGGACAATAAATCAGCTCAATTGAACAAAGATGAAATGCTCAACATTATTCGGTTCGGAGCTAATCACGTTTTTCAAACAAAAGATTCAGAATTGACTGATGAAGACATCGACGCAATTCTCATGAAAGGCGAAGAGAAAACAAAGGAAGAACAGAAAAAATTGGATTCACTTGGTGAAAGTACATTGCGAACATTCACTTTGGACACTGAACAGCCGCAATCATCGTTATATCAGTTTGAGGGTGAAGATTATCGTGAGAAGCAGAAACTTCAAGCTTTGGGCTCGTGGATTGAACCACCGAAACGTGAACGTAAAGCTAATTATGCTGTTGATGCTTACTTCAAAGAAGCACTTCGTGTTGCTGAACCAAAAGCACCGAAAGCTCCACGACCAGCTAAGCAACCAATTGTACAAGATTTCCAATTCTTTCCACCACGTTTGTTTGAGTTACTTGATCAGGAGATTTACTGGCATCGTAAATGTATTGGATGGAAAGCTCCAAAGAATCCCGATCTGGGTTCAGAAGCCAACAAAGCTCAACGTGAAGAACAGAGAAAAATTGATGAAGCTGAGCATTTAACTGACGAAGAGATTAGCGAGAAGGAAGCACTTTTAACGCAGGGATTTACCGCATGGAGTAAACGTGACTTTAATCAATTTATCAAGGCAAATGAGAAGTTTGGCCGTGATGACATTGAAAGTATTGCAAAGGAAGTTGAAGGGAAAACGCCTGATGAAGTTATGGAATATAGCTCAGTATTTTGGGAGCGTTGTCATGAATTGCAAGACATTGAACGAATCATGGCACAAATTGAACGTGGCGAAGCAAAAATTCAACGTCGAGCTTCGATTAAGAAAGCTTTGGATGGGAAAATGGCTCGCTATCGTGCGCCATTCCATCAACTTCGTATTTCTTATGGGAATAATAAGGGGAAGAATTATATCGAAGAAGAAGATCGCTTCCTGGTTTGCATGCTACATAAACTTGGATTTGATAAAGAGAATGTTTATGAAGAACTTCGTGCAGCTATTCGTTCAGCGCCACAATTTCGCTTTGATTGGTTTTTGAAGTCGCGAACTGCTTTGGAGTTGCAACGTCGTTGCAACACTCTGATAACGTTGATTGAACGAGAGAATCAAGAAATTGAAGAAAAGGAGAAACAAGACAAGAAGAAAAAGCCTGGAAATGCATCGACATCGAAAGGACAGAAACGTAAAGGTGAAGCAGGATCAACTACAGCTGGATCATCGAAAAAGAAACGTAGAGTTTAAGCATCCAACAAAACAAAAACAAACAAAAAAATTCTCAGTATCAGTGTTTAAGGCTTTCAAAAGAGTTTTTCTTTTTTTAATTTATAAGTCAAGATAATTAACATTTGTAGACAGACACAAAACAAATATTCTACACTACAAACTCAAACGATTCACATAGCTTTTTAAGAAAAAATATTCCAGTTTGATTTCTGTTTTTGTGCTGAATCTTAGTTTTAATAAAAAAATAATTAAAAAACCAAGTTTCGCTGTTTTACATTAAAATAATTTTTTATTTGTATTTTTATGATTCACATTTAATTTTTAATTATTAATCATAAATTTATTTCTTCTGTTGCATCAACTTATGCAAGATTATTCAATTCACTGAATGTAAATAAAAACAAAGAATCTTCCGTGATGACTCATGCGATAAAATATTAAAATAAAAATATTTCATTAGATGGCGCAGTTAATTCTTATTACAGCACAAAAAGGTAATTAATTTTGATCAATGATGGCTCTTTCTAATTTGAAATCGTAGTCCACTGATGATGACATCTTGCTGATCGTCTGCGATATTTCCTTAAGTTGAAATTCGAGAAAATCTGTGTCGTCGTTGGAACATAATGCGGGATTAAGCTTAAAAGGAACGTTTTGTGTGTAGTTGGCAATTTGCATTGAGTACTGTCTTTCAAATGGCGCATGATGTGGTGCAGCAGAAGGCACAGGTGCCACTGGACCACCTGAAGATATTGGAGGGTAAAGTGGCATTGAATTGCGATTCTGTCCACCTCCAATCAACACAAAATCATCTGCTGCTTTCTGTTTATTTTCATCTTCTTTTGATTCATGTGTCGGCGATACCACCGGAGATTTTTTGGAACTTTTAAAGAAACTGAACATCTTTAATCACTTTTTAAAAATCTTTATTTTTGTACTGATGTATTTGAAGAGAACAAAATTTTTGTTTGAAGGATTTCGAAATTCGAAACAATTCGAAAATACATTTTGGGGCTGGTTGTTGATGAGTTATTTTCTGATATGTAATTTTTCAAAAATTCTTTTACCGTTAAATTTCATTGTTTATTCACATTAATCCACATACAAATCTCATAATTCTTTTAAAGTTGTAGCATAGAAATATCACGTGATTTCTTCCATCTATAAACGAAGAAGGATAACAACAGATTAAAGGCAAATACTGATGCAGTTATCAAATGGAATGCTCCAGGGAACGTTGTTAGTGTTTTCTTGTAGATACTCGAATACAATGGCCCAGCTCCAAGACCACTCAAAGCTTCAAAAGATGTAGTCACACTGAAGATTTTTCCAATTTCAGCATGTGGCAGAATGTTTGACATAATGGATCGAAAGACGGGAGTAGAAAGAAGTCGGAATAATCCAAACACCGATGACAAATACAACTGATATGATTTCGTAGCAAAAGCTTTAAATATCGCATCAATAATTGACGATATCAAAGCTAGAACTCCAAGAGACATGTCCGATATTTGGAAATATTTCTTCAGCACTGTTAATCCAATTAATAATCCAATAACAGTGATAACTGTGTTGGTTGAATCGAAGACGGTCCATTCTCTTAAAGCCCATCCGAATTTCTCTCGAACGAAAAGATAATTTACAGTTCCATTTCCATGCATCGTGAACACCACAAGAACAACAATCACCATCAGACTCCACATCATTCTTCTTTCCTTGTTCGTTCGCTTTTTGGTGATTGTAAAATAAATTTCTTGAATTCTCGCATAAGAAAAAACTTCTTTAATTTGTTCAATTGCTTTAACGTTTTGTGGCACTTGAATTGATTCATCCACAAAAATTATCGTATAAATAAAAGCAATCACTGCGCATGAAAATGAAATTGCAAACACAAAAGTTGCATTTGTAGCTTCGAGAATAAAGCTTGATGACGAATATGCTGACACATTGCTAAGAAAGTTGAGAAAAGTGATGAATCCTAATCGGAATGAACGATTTTTCTCATCACTTAAATCTGTCACATAGCAGCAAACTGCAATGTCAAGTGTTGGCCAGCCACCTAAAAAGCACATCGGAAATTCGGCAAAAAAATAACACCATGGACTTAGTGGTGTCACATGATCGGAGATGAAAGAAAATATCGCAATCAGAGTTAATGTTGAGGTGTATCCAGTGAACGACATCATCAAAATCTTCTTGCGACCAAATTTATCCATCCAAGAACCCAACAATAAACTGAACAGGGCAGGAGAAATTGAATTCAATAACAAAATTGATGAGTTTATGTTGGCAACATATGGTTGAACTTCTTCTTCAACTGCTTTAGTCAATTCATCTGTATTGAGATTAGAACAGATTGTTAAGTTATATCCAAGTTGCAAGCACGTTTGCTTCAGCAGTTGATTTTGTAAGATGGCATTTGTCAAGTTGAATGCAAAATATAATGAAAATAAGCCTGGCTCGAGTCCATAAAGATATCGAACATTTGATGCACGATTATTTTCAACCTTTCTCGTTAAAATGTTTTGACGAACGCTGCTACTTTCTCCTTTGATTTCATTCATGTTTTAATTCGACAGCAAAGATTCTTGAACATCAACTAAATTAAAAATATTGATGAAGTCTGTAATAACTGAAGAACGAAAACTTATCAGTTTTATTGTCAATTGAATGTCTATTCAATTAACTCATAAAAGATTTAATTACATCTCATTCATGTTATCTTATCTCTAATATTATTATTATTAGAAATAAAAATGACAGAGTCTGGAAAGTGTTTAGTGGCAAAGGAAGTAGGTAATTTAAGGAAATAATTTAAGAAATTATTTTTAAAAGTTTCTTTCATATTCTTAGGCTAAATGTTTCTTGCTATTCAATTTAATTTTTAAAAACAGATAATTGCATAATGTGAAAATAGAAATATTGTTTCCCAATGAAGATATTTCTTTGACAATTCATGATGTAAGTTTTAAAAGTAAGAAATGTTTCGCCTTGTTCTACATTTTTTGAAATATCTGTGTAAATAATGTTTTTGATATAAAAGCTCATGTAAAGCATGCTTTCAAATAGTTTAATAAATTTTGTCAAAAACTTCACCAATTAATTTTCTCTCTAAAATTATTAACTAAAAATGAATATTTTTGTGTTTTTTGTGGTTTTAATGATAACAAATTTTAACTTTGCTAATGGAAGTGAAAACGACGAAATAAAAATGCTTCTTGCTCAACTCATTAAAGTTATGGGACAATCAAATCAAGAACCTTCTCCACCAAAACCAGTTTGTGATCCAGGATACAAGCTTGAAATTTCAGGAGATGATTGGAAGTGTTCACCTGAGACACCACCAGATGCACCAGAAAATACTTCAAACATTGCTAGCGATTGTCCAGCCTGGGATTGCCCTTCAAACCCAACATGTAATCCTGGTTTCCAACTTTTATCGCTTGGCAGTGGATGTTGCTGTGTGAAAGAAGATATTGCAACGCCTTCCGGACTGTCCACTTCAATAAGTTTAGAAGATAGTGGCGAAGAGTCTCCAGGCGAATCGAACCCGAATAAATAATTTTCCACGTTGATTTTTACCCGTGTCGGAAATTTAATAAAGTCTCAATTGAATTTTAAAACATCAAAGCTTATTATAAATTTATACAAATCTAATTAATTTTCAGGAAATTAAGGAAGCAATTAAGTAATTTATACAAGTAAAGCTTTAATTACTTCATTGTCTTAATGTATTTAATATTCCTTTTACTTAAACAGTTATGGTGGTCATAAAAACAACATTTATACATTTAGGAAGATAATTAATGTTGCTAATTCTATTTACTTACATTTTATTATAATGATGATATTGCTAGATGATGTTGATGATGATGATCAACAACCACATAACAACGCGCTTACAACTCATTCGTACAAAAAACAAACCCTAACTGAAAATTCAATCGAATATCTTGGAATAAAATGTCAAATGTTGACGACAGTGTTCTATTCAGAAAATATTATGCTTTAAAATATAAAAATCTCGTTGAAATGATGTTGAAACATAAATCCTGAAAAGAATCTTTATAAATATTTAATTTCAAAGCATCACATTCCAGTTATCTGACCTATAAATAAACAATGAAACTTTAATACTTCGTCATTTTAATCTTTTGAAGAAATATTTGAAACCTCCAGAAATATAAGAACACAATTCATTCATTATTATCATTCATATATTTTATTAAGTTTAGTAATAATATTGGTTTCTTTACATCTAAAGTTCTTATTAATGAAAATCACTTTCTTTGCGTAACTTTTAAGTGTTATTAGATAAGTACAAGGATTTTCTTTTTACTGTTTCTTCTTTATATTTTCTAATAAATGTTGTTATGAAGACGTATTTCCTATGACTTAAGAAATTCTTTATTACATGAAATGGTTCACATGATTTTTCTTAACAGCTAACAATAAATTTCTAGAGAAATGGAAATAAAATTTAGTTAAACGAACGAGTGATAAACAAAATCATTTTTTGCAATTCGTCCTATTTATGGCTGAAAAGGAGCCAATCTGGCACACTTTCCTCAATATTCTCTCGATCACAACGATTATAAGATTAAAATATTCGATGAACTTAAAAATAAAGCATCGACTAGATTTATAAATCATTCCAGTGAAGTTTTCTCTCGTTCGTCAAACTAAATAAACTTTTCCTTTGATATTCATTTTTCTTTTGTTTAAACGATTAACATTTGATTTCTATTCTTTTTTTATATAAAAAACATTTAAATTAAATATTGACAGCTTTACATTATAAAGTGAAATGAAGAAATAAGATGCGTGACTCGAGATAAAGTTTGGTTTATCATCGAGTGTGACGAAATAAAAACAACTGAAACAGTTCAAATTTAATTAAAAAACCGTTAAATTTTCTTAAAGTTTGTTCGATAATTAACGGATTTTCAAGAAATTGAATTGTCTCGAAGCTTTCAACGTTTGAATTAAAATCTTTTAAAATAAGAAATAAAAATTTATTTTCTTACCCAACTGCTAACTTAAAGCAAAAGTAAGAGAACGAAAAAGTTTCAGTAATTCTCATATCTTCGGTAGACTTTTCATTTCAACAGAATTTTTACTCAACACTTCATCGTCTTTGTTATTTAGAAACATCACATTAATTTTGCGTTCCTCTCCGTAGCCATTCATCATTGGTACTGCTGGATCTGTGATCTTTAATTCCAAATACTCTCTTTTCAATTGCTCATTTTTCTTTCGAATCGACTCACCGATATTAAACACGCCGTCATTTTCCTCAGATGCTGTCGTCATCATCGCTGCCGTCTCGCTATGAGTTCCTTGATTGATTGACGCCAGCCTCTGTCGTTCTCTTTCAAAGAAGCTGTTCAGAATCGAACTGTTTCTATCAAAAACTACAGCTCCATCATCTTCAACAGGTTCAATCGATATTTCAGCATAAGACATCGGCGATGTATCATCATCATCATCGTCTTTACTGTTCGTCTGATTTTTACTTCCCCCACTGTTTACATTTCCCTTACTGTCATCATCCGAAGGTGAATTATTCTCTTGATTATTATACAAACTCAATGGTGGCCACTTTGCATTCAAACGAAGATAATTCTCAATCGATAAGAACTTTTTATGCGACTTTTCAATATCATGGAAACGATAACGAAGCTTTTTGAAGATGAAATATTCAACAATGGCTTGTTCGATGAAAAGAGCTAACATGAAGTTAACGAGACCATAACAGATTAAAACCAAACCAAATGACAATCTTTGATCGAGTGGCGGTATTACAAGTTCCATAAAATCAGCAATCATTTGAGAAGGATAAAGTGCCAAATATAAAGTCACAGCCAGATTGATGCAAATGCTTAGCATAAGTCCAAGATTTGAGAAGATTGACTTACGATATGGCGCACCTTTGCTAAATACAATCGCTAATGTCATATATTGAAAGCATGAAATGATGAAGATCGTGTAGTTTTGATGACATCCCAATGTTTCATCATTTATGTGCTCCGATTCTTCATATTCAAATGCTTCAAACCATTCATATTGTTGAACATGAAACCATCCAATGATAAGGATTGTAATTGATGTGATGAGATGTAATGCTAACGATACAATAGGACTTAATGCAATTAATGAGTTTAATGGCGTTTGCTTCACCAATGGACCATCATACGACTCAGTTTTACCAAAGAAAAAAGCAAATACTGAGATCATAAACAAATCAATGAAAAGATATTGCATGTCGGTGAGATTTGAATCAATTGTGTAAAGAATGATGACCGAACTAAATTGTACAAGTGAATATGCGGCCATGTACTTAAATATGCCAAATGACGTTACAAGAGCTGCACGACCTTCTTGAATGATCGATGGGACACAATCAATTGTACGATCACGTGATGTAAATGGCGACGCAACAGAACTTTCAGCATCAGACAATGATATTCCTGTATGAGCGACTTTAAGTGCACCACAATCATTGGCACCATCACCACACATCGCTACATAATATCCAAGATCTTGAAGTTCAGTGATTAATTGTTGTTTTTGGTCAGGTGACATTCGAGCAAAAATCGATCCTCGTGTTACAAACTTTGGTAGAAGATCAGGAAAATATTCGCGAACAATTAACCAAGTCTTTCCATCCATTGCAAAACGATAACGATTACATGGAAGTTCTGGCGCAAGTCGATATGGATTCATCTCATCATCGATATCAAAGAATTTTCTTTTCTTCAAGAGATTTTCTTCACCTTTTTCAACATCACGTTGTACTGCATGTGCTGAAGATTGAGTGTTGGTTTCAACAGTTTCAAGACTACTCACACTGTTGCTGTTTACCATGAGTTTATATTTGCCATCACCAGCATTGTCAGCAATGAAATTTAATGATGCTGGTGTAGTTTGGACAATTAAATTGTTATTCGTTGCTGTCGCTGACGTTGAATGTCCTTCAAGTGTGTAAAATAATTCCGGCTCATCATCAGTTTTCCATCTGGAGTTGACAATGATAATGCTTTGATCTTCAGCTATCATGTCACAATCTTTTGCAACACTAACAGCTGTCAAAATATTATCGCCAGTCACCATAATCGTTCGAATATTTGCATCGTTTAAAATTTTTATCACTTTTTCTGAGTCAGGTTTGAGACGATTTTCTAATATCACAAAGCCAAGAAATTCAAGATCAGATTCGACTTTGTCACGTGATATTCGCTGAATTTTTGGATATGTCAATTTGCGATCAAGTGATTTGTAGGCAAGTGCAATGATTCGATATCCTTGTTGTGCATAATAATTAAGTTTCTCATTGAAATCTGTTGGGATTGTTTCTGCACGACATAAAGTTGCAATCATTTCCGGTGAACCTTTACAGTAAACGTTGAAATGTTTATCAGAGATTTTCCTTGTAATTACTGCCATTCGTTGCAAGCTGCTGGTGAAGGAGAACTCTCGAACAATTCCAATATCATGTGATGAGATTACAAGAGCATCAAGTTGTTGTTCCGACGAGTTACGAATCATCAAATCAAGTTGCGATCCCTTTCCTGATGGTGGCTTAACAACAGTTGGAAACAGCAAATCATATTTCGTATCGTCAGATACATTTGCTTCTTCCAACTTCCATCCTGTTGACTCAAACATTTTCAAGTCTAACGGATCACCTTTCATTTCTCCATTCATTAACGTGATAGAGTGACATGTCACCATTCCATACAACAAATGATCAAATTGCAATCGATCAATTTGTTTCAATGGAATTTGAAGTGAATTTGTTGCTGTTTTTGGAACAACTCCATACATGTCCAAGCCATCCTCAGTTAATGTTCCAGTTTTATCGAAACAAACACAATCAATTGAACCAGAAACATTAATAGATCTTGGTGCAATGCAGAAAATATTTTTCTTTTGAAGACGTGCTTGAGCGTACATTCGGCCAACAGACATTGCAGCTTTATTCAGAGATAAGATTGATTAAAAAAATTGTCAATGAAGGAACTTGGGAACATTTCTTAATGTTAATGGAAGCGTTTGTAACTTATTAATAAAATAATATTTTATTGTAATTAAAAGAGCTTTGAAAGTTTTCTTTAATGAATAAAAGTGCCCACTAGAATTGTACCCCCCACTCCTATTTTCAATGAATTTTCACCCACCTCATACAAATTACAATCGCTTCCTTAATCACTAAATTAATTTAATTGATTACTTACCAGGAAGTGCTGGTGGAACTGCAATTGTGATTAAATCTAAGCTTTCAATGATAATTTTCACAGCATTGACGTTTCGCATTATCTAAAGAATTAAATTATAATAATTTTAATAAAAACCATTTAAGCGAAATTGATTTTTCTTACTTTTGTCACGACAGTAAAGAGGAATCCACAAAATGCAACGGAGGCAAGAAGCGCTACAAACTTATACGAATCTTGCTCAAATTTGTAATCAACAGGTGGTGGATACAAAATTGAACGAATCAGTTCACCTTTTGCAGTTATATTTCCAGTATTTATGACAACAGCCAATACTTGTTCCGATCCAATGTATCTGGTTTGAATAACTTTAGTTCCACAAAAAAGTGTGTGACGTGCATGTTCTTTCATATCATAAATGAGATCTTTCTTGCATGGTAAAGGAGTTTTAGTGACTGGGACACTTTCACCAGTCAACATTGATTCATCGAGAATGCAATTTCCTGACAATAGAACAGCATCACATTGCATTGTACATCCTGATGATGGAATCTCTAGAATATCGCCGGGTACCAAATATTTTGTGTCAATCGTGAAGCTTGTCTTGTCTTCTTGAATCACTTTTGCTGTATCTGCATTGAATACTGTCGCATGAAGTGCTTTTTGATTCTTCAATGTTTGTCGAATGGAGAAGAAAATCCCGAAAGCTGTCATGAGAATGATGACACAAGCGTAGTAATAATAATTGTAAGTAAACCAGAGAATAACAGAAAACACTTGGAATACATAAAAAGGATTCAAAGCTTCGAGAAACAATAACGTCATCCAACTTTTAATTGGCACATCGATTTTATTATCGCCATAAACTAAACGTCTGTTGAATAAAGAATTCAATTAATTTGTAATTTCGTTGAGAAATAAATTTCAATTTTACCTGATGTCTCTCGTAAAACTTGATATCGCTTTCTGTTTATGAATTGTCAAGCTCGGAACATTCTCATCCAATCCTTTCAGCTTTGCAAAACTTAATGTTTCTACATCCCAGATGTAACGAAGCTTTTTACAAATGAAAAATCGAACCGAATCAACTCCTAAAGTTGAATGAAAAACAATTCGTGATTGAGACATAAAATTTTTAACTTCATTTTTACGATAAATAACTCACGTCGAAATTTTCCATCTGACAAATGAATTTCGAGTTGACGATAAAATTCATTTTCCATGTCATTTGAGTGATCTATAAAACGTTCACTAAAGCACTCATCGAGTTCCGCTTTTTTTACAGATTCACTGAATGGAAGAAATTAGAAATCAGCAAAAAGGAATTGAAATGATAAGAAGATTAAGTTACCCAGTGGTATCACTCGTCAATGTTGTGACAATCTTCACATAATAAATCGTATGTTTTCCTTGAAACTTCTCCTTCACTAAAACTTTTTCAGCTTCTTCGAGTGAACATGGCTTGTGAGTTGCAAGCAACAGCCAATGACTCCACCAATGCATCACAAGACGCAATATTCCTAACGTCATAACGACGCACACATAACATAAAAATGTACGAAATTTCGACTTTTTATATCCATAAACGAACATCTCATCTTCTTGATCCTTGTTAAGGATGCCTTCATGAAGATTCCCACGAATGTTGGCATCTTGCGATGAAAAAGATGAAGAAATAGAACGATAATTAATAGTAGATGTGCCTAAAGAGTTAATTTGTGTGTGTGTTTGTGTATTTATTTGTTGTTCAGTGAAGAATCGAAGCAGTTAGAAACAAAAGCATGAAAGAAAAGAAAAACAGAAAAAAAACATTGCAAAAAATAATAAAACAAAAAGTTTAGCAGATAAAGATGTTAGTAAAGCATTTGTTAAAGGAAATGAATTAGTAAAGAAAAGAATCTTACTTCATGATGATTCGAAATAAGTTAATTAACAGTAATGATGAGTAGTAATAAACAGCAAATCATAATAGGAAATGAGAAGATTAAAAGCATGAAATAAAATTCATCATTGGCTATTTAGTTAGATTCATGTGGTGAATTATTTTTTCAAATACTTAAATAACTAAATTATTACGTTAGTAATGGAAGTTTGGGTTGTCTTTTGTGGTTTTGATCATTAATATTTGTCCATAATTCAACTATTTGGTCACGGTGATTATAAGAATTCATCATTAAATAAATTACAGAAATATTCTGCAAGTTCATTCAATCGACAAAAATCTTTTCATTTAACTTGACATGTTTACAGATGGGAATCATTACAACATTATAATTTATATTGATAAAATGATTAAACTACATTCAATGTCTACAAACATAGAAAAAATATTTTTAAAATCATTCCGGAAACTGATAATCGTTGAATGACATTATTTCGTCATCATAAAATGATTTTATCGATTGCAATTTTTTAGTTCATTAAACTTTATCACTTGTCAAGTTTACGAGTGATTAATAATTTAGATCAGTGAGTAAATGTTGCTGTCAATGAAAAGCATCTGCTTCCAGTTTTAAATTTTCAACTTAAACTCATTCTTTGAAAGTTTACACAATTTTCCTAAGGATAACAATCCGTGATTTATGAAACTTTTTTGTTATTTACTTGACCTTTTACCAACAACAAATGAAAATATTTTGTTACTCTTTTATTTACATTTCTCTCTTGTTTGTAATGAACCATTTAAATTCTTTACCTTCCACGCGATTCTTAAAGCATCTGGTTAAGTTTAATAACATTATTTGATTATATTTCTCGTGGCTTTTTAAAGTCTTTTTTATTTTTCTTTATTGTGCAATTATCTCAGAATTCCTTTCCACATCACCAAAACAGTTTGCCTTCAATTGTGTTTTTTTTTCTCTTTTTAAACATAAATTTCATCTATATGAAGTGTCACCATCAGGTTCTCTTTAACTAAACCGATTACACCTGACACTCAAAAACAACTGAACAATGAAAAACCCTGCAAACGATCGCGAGTTTCGGTGTAAAACGTGAAGGTCGATTGAGGTGTTCAATCAAATCATTGAGCTACTCAATAAATGTGTAAGTCCTCCCTTAATTAATTTTAACCTTCTTTGACTTCTCTTCCCATAATTCATCTTCTTCATTCACAACAATCCTAACATTAAAAGTAAATTAAGCATATATAGCCATTTTTTGCACTCTTTAATGATGTAAACTCAATAGGTGTATTCACTTGTAAGAAGAATTTTGTAAATGGCAACCGGCAAAAACTTGTTCCATTCTTTCCATCTTATTCATCATTTAAAGTAATTTCACTTGAGTATTTATGTTCAATGAGGCAGTGACATCGAATTTTCAAGATTGAAAAACTTGTCATTTTCTGCACTTAAACTCTTTTCAACTTGTTACTTAATTACACGCATCGAAAGTTAAACGAGTTCGTGGTTATTGCTATCTATCTACTTTCTGCAACCTTTAAAACAATTCACATTGACCAACCGTGTACATGAAATATATTTTTAATACTTTGTTGTTAGTTGTACGATAAATAAGTTCAGTTTTAATCGGTAGTTGCTTCTCATTCAACGGTTGGCAAACAACTTGTGAACAAAGTCAGGAGAAAAAAGTTTTTAAAACTCAAAAAAAAAACTTTTTGCTCGATGTTTAATGAAACAAATGAGACTTTAGCTACAGTTAACACCAGCTAAGTACACAAACAAATTAAAAAAGAGAAGCTTTCGTCACTGTCAGGAAATTACTAAGCCTCAAACGTAGGGTTTTCGATTGACAACCTCAATTAATTGGCAACAATGGAATTAAGGTAATTAATTGACATCCTTAAAGTTTTCTTTTGAATAAGGAGGTTGCTTCGATAATTTTGATGGATTGTTTCTGCTAAATGCAACATTCAATTATCACAAAACAAATAATATGTTATTATAATTCATACATTACCAATTTACTAAGTAATTGAATTTTCCCAAGTCAATCATTTCGTGATGTATTGTGATTGAATAAAATTTAAATTAACTCCTGATTTATTGGATTAGATAGTGATTCTCCAGGGAATAATAGAAATTATTATAAAATCGTTCTCGTCATATCAAAAATATTGATTGAGAGAACTCAAATGTTATTGAGCAATCAAAAAAATACCAGTTAGATATGTAAATTGAAAATTGCTTGAATATAAAAGTGACTAAATTACCGTACACTCGTGCAACACGATTAATTTATTATTTAAACTCATAAATATGACGTATTAAAAACTATTGCAAAACACGTGTCGCGATTTCACCGAAATGTTGCTGGACTTTTTTTAGTATCAAAATTTTAACTTTCAGTTACTTATTAAGAAAAGTGAGTTCATTAACCATTTACTGAAAAAAGAAATATTAAGAAAATTTTATCAAAAGATTGGTAATTTTTTGAAAGGTTTTCGCTTTTCTTTATCTTTAATCCAAATAGAATTTCTTTTCATGAATCATGAGAATGATAAGCTGAAAATGTGACACACATCGGAAGCAATATTTTATGTTTCACAATAATTGTCTTTAATTGTATTGACAGTTAATTGAAGACTTTAATTAAAAATATCGGCACAAATATTACTCTAAGACTTCATTCATAAACAAAGCCATTCAAGAAAACAAAATAAAGTTTAAGCAAGGCAAATATTGCTCAATAGAAGAAAGCGATAAGATAAGAATATGAATAGATTGACATGAATGTTTTACTCTTATAGTTTCAAGCAATATGTTGTGTAGAAATAAACATTGAGATAACCAAACGGTTTAGAATCATTTATCATCTTTGTTTAACTCACAAACTCTTATGCAAAATAATCTTTTCAAGAAGTGAATAAGGAAAAACCTTCTACGTCTCCATGCTACATTTTTCAAGCTTCGAATTGCTTTTATGCGTAAAAGTTTTGAAATTGCTTTCATTTAAATGCAAATATATTTGAATTTTTAATTACTTTTAATGACTATAAAATTTGTTTCAATTAAACTTTTACACACTTTTTGCTAAAATGTATTCTAAACACTTGACGAACAGTCTGGTGATTTAAACTCTCGTAAGCGTTATCAGTGATATTAAAACAACTTTCAAGGCTTCAAAAGTTGATAGATAAAATTTTTCATCTCACTCTTTTCCGCCGAAGCTTTATCATTTTTCGAAGCTCAAAATATGCAGACACGACGGATAATTAACACTTTCATCACTTGAAGCATGTGGTTGTGAAGCTTCCCCAAAGTATTTTCTTATCAATTTTTTTTGTTCAAAATTCGCTGATAAGGTTTCATTGAGTCGTTAGTGTCAATGTCGTTAAGAATGTTGAGATGAGGGAATATTAAGCTTCTCTTTTTATTCATTCTCCGAAGGATAAAAATAAGCAAATCGGGTAGGAACGAAAGGATGAAGAAGAAATTAAATAAATGGCAAAGGATAAGAAGTAAAATACATTATAATAACATTAAGCTTAGACATTAGAAAAAGGTCAGTTGTGTATATGAATCCGTTCCTAAATGTGTGCAAAAACAAATATGAAAACTAGAAAATTTATGTTTTGTTGTTTTAACAAATCCATTTGATTATCATGAGATTTAATGAAGAATCATTTGAATTATCAGGAAACACTTTTATTGATCCAAAACCAACCCAAAAAACTTCCATTATTGTATTAATGAATTAAGAAATATTATGAAACTCACCTCCAAGCAAATTGGCAAACTGCTCATCAGGAATCTCAGCATTTTCACGCTGTTGATGTTTTCTAGGCGACATACGACCAGCTTCCATCTTGCACCTTCGTTCGCGATTCCACGAAAAGCAGTTCCAAGAAGATGAGTTATTCATTCTTTCTTGACTAACTCAACTATTTCTTGCTTCACAAAGCTATTTCGTAATTGTTTTTGTGCAACAATGTGCACTAATTTAATTCGTTTTTTCTCTTTCAACACAATTCCTTAATTAATTTGTCTCTCTTTTTTTATAAATTTTGTTCAACACTAAAAAAGTGTACGAGAAGCTTGTCACTTCTCGTTTAATTATTCTGACTGATAATAAACTTTTAACGAGAACAGAATCTCAATAACTTATTTTGTTTCTTCTCTTGTCTCTTGTATACTCAGCACAAACACTCTCAATAGATTCTTTCGAAATATTTGAATATTTAATTATTTATGTCGTGTCGTAAGTAAAGAAGACTAAATAATGTCACAAACACTTCAAAGAGTCTTTTTTCTCTCTAGAATGATTCACACACTACAATTAGCATAACAACAATAAAAAAATATTATTAAGTAACTCGATAATGTACTGATTAGGATTATGAGTCTTAATTGTTTGTTTTAATCAGTAAATGAGAGAACTGAAATTTAAGTAACGCAAGGTAAAGATTTTTTATTTCTTTTTTTGGCCACTAATAGTTGATGAAATTGAATAAGAAGCACACTGTATGTCTAACGTAGATAGAGTCTTTTATGTGAACGCTTTAAGAGTGCTATCTGCCCATTTTATAACGATAATCCAGCAAGAGATCTTGAAGCAACAGAAACTTATGTTTCTCATAAACTAGTCATATGCTACGGCAACTGATGCTTTTAAAGTCGTTTCAGGAATGTCAGTCTCCTGGATCAATGCGAGTCTTCCAACCAGCCAACAAGAAGCTCGACATGATAACCTTACTGCAGTTTTGGTTGCTACTATTGTGCGAGAGAAAACTGTGATGAGATGATGATAAATTCGTGGGAAACTTCAAATCTTTATCAGTTGATTCACACTTTCCACAAAACATTACGAGTATACTAAAAAAAAAGAAAAAGAAAATGAAATTTTACATCTATGTTCGAATATTTCATGATCAGAAACCTTGGGGCGGCGTTCAAATGAAATATGATATAAGAAAAAGAAGAAAAATGTCACATTGTGATGTAACGATAAGTGATTTTAAATTGATTTCGATTTTAGGCCCGAAACCAGATTCAACTAGACATTAACATTGATTCTAACTTTGTCACATTTTCGATGTTTTCTTCCTTGTCTTCTCCATTTTATGCATCTAATGAATAATTTTGAATCGCAAAACAAGTTCCAAAGAAAGAAAAATCCTTCTTTATGATTATTCACGTTTTACTCACCAAAAAAAAAAACTAAGTTAATAAAAACGAGCAGGTAATTTCCGGAATAACAATGACTAATTTAGTCACACTCACTGACTTTTCACTAAAGCAATACACCAAAAAGAAGAAAAGTTTAAAAATGTGGCTATGCTTTTTAACTTTTCCTTTAATGCTTCTTTTTGTCACTCGGTTTTAACCTTTCTTTTAAATTAAAATAATTGTTCTAGCTTTAAATGATTGATTAAAATCTTTGACCGTTTTAAATTAATAATTATAAAAGCGTTTCCATCAAATTGATTCATTGTTGTAACTCAAATTCAATTTCTTTTAATTTTTCCAAATTTTCAACTTCAATTTTTCACTTGAAATATTCACTTTTTCGGGGATAATATCAATTGGAATGATTTATTTATTTCTTTCTTATGATTATAGCGATGACTAAAACACGTGAAACCTTCGATTGAAGTGAGAATTTCCTAATTTTAGTAAATTGCTGTTTTTATGCCTTCCAAGTTTTTAAAATTTCATAGACAGACTGACAAAAACCAATTTCCATTCTGTGCTGTCACTTTTGCGAAGATTTTGCATTCTTATCACCATAGTTTTATACCCTCAACATATGTTTCATACCCACTCACAGCAAATTGGTTCCAAAGCTCATTTGTAAATAAACAAACTTGTTTTTTAATAAAAAAAATGGCAGCACAGTCAGCAGCTCATTTAACAACAAGCAATGTTGACAAGCCATCAATATTTGAGCTTGTCGCATCCCATTCTCTTGATTCAACATTCTATCCAGCACTGAAAAGAATTGCAACAGTAGGAGCAAACTTGTTTACATTTTCTTGTAAAAACAAATAATTTTTTTGCTTTATTTCAGTACTTAGGAACAATCAACCCAGAACGTTATGGCAAAATATTGAAACATTATGATGAAATATTCTTAATTTTGAATGGAATTGTGCAGAATTATTATCTAAAGAAACATGGTAAGTTCGACCTATTACCTAATGACTCATTTATATTCCAACAAACAGATCACCTTCAAAATGTGTTACTTTTTGGATAAAAACATTTAAACTATCAACTTTCTCTTTTGTAGGTGGTTCATTATCGGAATCGTTTTATGGCCTTACACGTTACAATCTGTCAAGTAAACATTTTTCCAGACGTGATCATTTGATGTCTCTTCTAATTCTCGTCATCATTCCTTATTTGTCTCGAAAATTGGAGATAAAAATGACAAAACTTAAGGAAAAGTTACAAGATGAAATATCTACTGAAGATAAATATAAATTGTTGGGACTTTATAGCTATCGATCAATGAAAGCTTCATTTGAATTCGCACAAATCATTAAATACATTATGTACCTGTCTGGATTCTCATCAACACATTCAATTCAGTTAATGGTCGCACGAATTGGTTTGAGACATTCTTCATATCAAGAAGAATCATTTAAATTATCAGATATCTTCAGTGGTAACGTTAAATTGTCAACAATTCTTAGTTCTCTGATGCTTCGAGGATTAGAATTTGGTGGATTTTTTTTGCAATTCATCCAGTGGTGGCAAGACAGCTCAACATCTCAAAAATCAATTGCTCAACTTCCAATTCCTGACCCTCCGATTCTTGATCAAATCGCCAACAAGTACATAAACATTTGTCCAATATGTCTTCAAAATTTTTTAATTCCTACAACTTTACAAATCTCTGGTTACGTTTTCTGTTATAAATGTATAACTAAACATTTGAAAAAACATCAGTATTGTCCTGTTACCAACTATCCAGCAACAATGGATGATTTGATAAGAATATACGATAGTTAAACTTAAGAAATGAAAGGGAAAAAGAATTTGACTTAAATCGGGTATTTTTTTTAATAAATTTTATTTTATTAATTTATATTTTATAATATAAGCTGGTTTTCAATTATTCTTGCATTTTATTAGTTTCCAACTGATTGCTTGAATTCATCGACTTTCGTTTCTTCTTTTTCATATTCTCCAACTCTTCTGGAGTGTAATTTACCACTTTGACTCTTTTTCCTTCTGAATATTCTTCTTTTGACGGTTGAGTTTCCATCTTTCGTTTAGCAGGAGTGCCAATGTATGATCCTTTACCTGCTGCTAAATCAGCTTCTTTTTCTGTGTAAGGTTCATCTTGTAGAGCTTTTAATCGTCGTTTATGAACTTTCGTTTTGAAATGATCGCTCAGTGCTCGTTCATTGATGAAATATTTAGCGCAGTGAAGACAATAATTTTGTGCAAATCCTGGCTGATCAAGGTCAACGTCTTGATTCAACAGATGATCTGATTTATTTTTCAAGTCATGGTCAATCTTAAAATAAAGATATTTAGTAAACCTAACAAAATTTACTTCACGTGTTCATGAAATGATTTCACATTTTGTGATTATTTTAAATACCTGATCTAAATCTTTTGTTTTTCTACGGAGTCTCAATCTCCTACGAAGTCTTGTGTGACCATCATGCATTCGTTTTCTTGCATATCCTCCCGGCATATTTATTTGATTAAATATTTTCTCGTTTAACTTCGAGTCTGATCAAAACAAAATAATCTAGGGGGTACAAATCTTTAAACTATATAATTTCAGGGGGTAAGCTACTTTTGAAAAACTTGCATTTGGTTGTCAACTTCGATGCACATTCGTAACAAACCAAAAATTAAGAAAAGTACCTAAATAATATCATCGGTTTCAAATCAACTTAATATCTGACTTAAAATTTATCTTCCTTTCTGATTTCAAGATGCTTTCTGATGGCTCTTCATCCCCGGAAATTCTCGTTCCTGCTCAATTTAGAAGAAAACAAGAAATGCTTGCTAAGATGTATTTGAAGAGCATTGAGAATTTTTTAGAAAACAAATTAAACGAAAAAGCAAAAGATGATATATTATGGGAGCAGATCCGTTCAACACTAACAAATATAAGAATGTTTTTTCTTGGAAAGAATCCAAAATTCGTTACCACCATAGAAGCGTTGGAAGCGATAGAAAACTATCTGAAGGTTCAATTTCTACCAAAAACTAAAAAGCAAAAAAAACCAGTATTCATAGACTTGACACAATCAGACGATGAAATTGAAAATGCAGATGAAAATAGCAACGACTCAGGTTTTGAACATCTTCCTTTCATAACTCCTAAAGAAGAAGTTCTCGATCCACCGATTTCGAGCTCCACAGATTTAAGAGGCCTTCAAACAGATGACATCGTAAACGATGAAAGTTCTGAAAGTTTACAAAATACGTATCAAGATTCACATGAACCTCAGCCTTCAACGTCAACTGCTTCAGTTAATGTTCCAATAATGAATCGTCGAAAATCTGTTGGATGCCGCCCTACAATGGACTTGCCTTCGATAGCCGAGTATAAAATCAAACATAACACATTAAGACCTTCGTCAACTTATGCAAAGCCAAATTTAGAGAATCATCAACCTCGTAATATTATTTCTTTACCTGATAAAATTGTTCCAAAAGTTTCGGAGCCATGCACGTCTTCCGCTGCTGCAAATACGAAAGTACAAAATAACAACAATAATAAACCTGTTCCTAATAAAAAACATCTCGGGACCTTAAAAAAATTCGATCCAAAAGAAGAAGCAATAAAATTAGATGGAATAAAGGAAAGACTCTACATAAAGAATTATCTCGGCATATTAAGAAAGGAAGAAATAGAAAAAGAATGTCGAGAAAAACTTTCCAGAGAGATGGAAGCAAGAAAACAAGAAGAGAAAAAAGAAAAGCTTAGAAAGCGAAGTAAATCTCTTTGCATTACGAATAACAGAAGCAAGCCAAGAACAATACCAAAGAACAAACAAATAAATCCTGAAAATGAATCTCAAATTATTTCACCGACAGTCTACGATAATATTGACAAAGAACTTGCATTACTCAACAGTTCATCACCATTTAACGTGAACAATAATTCGAGAAAGAGAAGAATTGAAAGTAAATCAAGTTCAGATGGTGAAGATGAAATTTATGACCCGAGAGAGACTCGTGAATTAGTTGCCAAAGAAATTACCATTCCTAAGAAATCAATGCGATTAAGATCAAAATCTTTATACTATGAACCAAAAAAAACTACACCAGAACATGATGATGAATATGATTTGCTTCGTGAAATCCCTGGTAAAGTTATTCGTATACCTGGAACCAAAAAACTGCCAAAACGTCGAAATGCTATTGACGAACCAATAGAAATATTGACTCCTGTAAAGGCTGAATCTGATGAGTATGAATCAAATCAACAGGTTGATTAAAGATGAGAAAACTAAAAGTTTATTTCGATACTAAAATGTTTTCTTTTTCGATGATTTTCTTGTATTGAGTAAAAAATATTACATAGTTTAAAATTGCAAACAAAAAAAAAGAGAAACACAAATGATAAGATATGAGAAATTAATAAGTCTGTGGAATCAAATGTCAGTTTATGAAAATTTAACTTCATAAGATAACATTTTATGAACTTTCTAGTATTATTTTGGTTTATAAATTAAAGAAAGAATATATTTTCAATGTAATCGCTTTTTATGATTAATTATGTGAAGATTTATCAGACTAAGTGCAGCAATAAAAAGAAAAATCAAAAACAATTATCGGGGGAATTCAAGAATCATTTCGTGGAAGTGATTAATGAAATAGAATTATTGAATAATTAAAAAATAGTGAATCATACCAGAGAACTTTTCCTCCTATCCACATATCCACAATCCACTTGATCCTAAACATTACAAATGACTGCATAAATGATATTTTATAAGCTTCTTCCTATTATCCAAATTAAATCCTTTTTCCTTCATTTTACTTTCCCTCGTTGTCCAAAGACAAAATCCTTCTTTTTTCTTAATTTATTTTTCACTTCACACGATATTAAACTCGCGATTTTCGCGCACGTTTTCGCGATTGAATAAAAGAAAAATAGCAAAAATGTTTTAGAATATTTTCCTTGAATCCTCCAGTAGTGTAATTTGAAAATGATTAAGAAAGTCGTTTTCTTGAAGGGGAGAAGAGAAGCAAGTTTCCTTAAAATCCTGATTCCAAACGAGAACATGAAAAAGGGAAAATATGTGTGAAGAAGTATCCTGAGCTTCTTATAGAAAAATGTCCTTTTAAGAATAAGAGTAAACACGCGCGTGAAATGAAATTAAAATTCTTCCTTTGTATCTAAAGAAATAAAAGTTAATATCGAAATGGGGAAATATTTTATCAATCCAATGAAAATCCCACGGAGTCCATTTAAATCATTCTTTTCTCTTCCCGCGTAGTCCCTTCCTGAATTACAATCCACACATTGTGCTAAATCATCCTAACATCCCTTACATCAAAATCCTTTCCTACTATCTTTCTCTTTCTCTCAAACTCCCACTCTTAAATTGTGTTGGGAAAGAAAAAAAAATAAAAGAAAAAAGAAAATTACTTAATTAATTATCAGGAAAATATTATTCTTTGTTTTGCATGATTTTAAGTGTTAATTGCTAATGGATTATTTGTTAATTAGTTTTTTTCTTCTTTTGTTAGTTATTACAATTATTTTGTTTCGCCTTTTCATTTCTTTTTTTGATCATCATATGGTGTTAAGAAATATTAAAATTTACAAAAAAAATTGTTTTGTTTTTATCTCTTCACATACTTAAAGCAAGCATCGCAAGCGATCTCCAGAATTCTTTAAGATCAAATTGTTTGCTATGGCACGAATAGAGAAAAAGAGAGAAAAATCTTTAAATTTCTGTTGGGAATGTGACGATATGGTCTGTGAGGGGAAAGTTATCTAATCTTGCAAGTTGATTGTATTGAATATTAGTAATGAAGCTATTTGTAAAGAAAGAAATTGATTAAAATTAAAAACACTCAAAAGTCGTGCCAAAGGATGCGATTCGTTTTATATCGCATTTTAATAATTGAATGATCGTGATCGACTACGTGAAACGCGTGGTCTGAAATCACTGTATACCGGTGAACCACGACGACGTGCGACTGGTGAGCGAGATCGAGATTTGAAGCTTCTGAAATATTAAAAATTGAGAATTAATTTATAATTTTAATTTTATCACTTAATAGAAGCTTTACCCATCACGATAATCTTTACGGTCGCGATCTTCATACGGCAATCCACCGTCTTCACGTATTCGGATGTATGCGACTTCTCCCTCATGACTTCGAAAACGTGAATCGTCCAGTTTTTTAATCGCATATTTCATATCCTCATGACGTAGAAATTCAACGACTCCAGTTCCATCTTTGTATACATCAGCGAAACATACATCACCTGCTTCCCGCATATGATCCTTGAGATCCTGCCATGAGCCTGATGATGGTAAACCTGACACAACCACACGGAATTGTGAGCGTCGTGCTGTTGGTCGATTTCCTCTGTCCCTGTTTGATCCTCGATCACTGTTAGATCGGCCACTTCCTCTGTAAGAACTTCCTGGACCTCCACCTCGTGGAAATTCAACACGCAGTTTGTATCTGGATTATGGTGGAAAATATTGATTATCTAGTTAGAAAGACAATCAGAGAAAGCTTTTGTTTACGCTTCACTTACCCATCATAGTCGTAGTTATTACGAGCTTTTACTGCATCAGCAGCATCACGATGGTCTTCAAATTCAACAAAAGCGAATGGTGGTCCTGGTTTAAAAATACAATTATTATTTGCTTTTCTTGTAAGCTTATAAATAATCAAATGTTTTTTTACCTCTTCGGTTCTTTAAATCAACAAAAACTACTTTTCCAAACCGGTAGAAAAGATCTTCAACATCTTTGGTACGTATATCCGGAGGTAAATTACCTACATAAATACGACAATCGTTTCGCGAACTCATATTTCAACTTTATTTTATATTTTTGTGTTTCACCGAGAAAATGATGCGATCTCTGAGGGCTTTTTGAGATTTGCAAGGGGTATGGAAGTAGAGCACATGTCTGCGTACCCCTCATATTAAGAACGGTTCAATTTAGTGATCTAACAGTTCAAATCCGTTAAATTTGAATTTGAATTTCATTTGTTTATCAATCAAAGTTAACTTTATGACAAAAAATATAAATTTTATCTCTTAAAATGAGTCCTTCGAAAAAGAAAAAGCGTTCTTCAGTAAGTTATCATATAATTTTATAGAAATTAAGTGAATTTAATTAACATACATTAATTACAGATATTGAAAAGAAGACAATCATCACTTGATTCTCCAGAAGCGACAACAACAGCAAGCGCGCTTCCAAAAAGAGGAATTCTTTTTAAGAAAACTAATACTGTAAAGTAAGTGTCATTTAGAAGTTAAATTAAGTTCATTTTTAAATTGATTTGCTTCTTTTATAGAGAATTTATACACTGCGATGAGCGGCCAACAGTTTGGGGAAATTCTTATGAAACATCAATTGCAAAATCTGAAGGATCGAGTGATGGATCAACAGCTCAAAAAATTAGCTTTGACTTCACAAATACATACATTCATACATCCACCAGTTCGACACTATGCGAAGTCGATAAAGAAAATTTCATAGCTTCGCTTGCTCCACCAGAAATTTACTCAGAACCGCAGAAGGTTGATCGAGAGTCCACGTCGTTGAATAACTCACAAGGAAGTAGCTTGAATCTTGATAACGTTACAGTGCCAATGATAAATGATGAAAAAATTCGTTTGAAAAAATACGAGCCTGAAAATCTCAACTTAACAACGTTACACGACGCATCCAATTATCTCGCAGCTGGATCATCGAGGTCACTCAATAATCTCATATTGTCACCACGTAAGACAGTTGTATATCATGATAAACCAACTGACATTGTTGTTTCCATTCACGACAAGGTATTTGTCAAAAAAGATGACATTTCGATAAGTTGGGAGCATAATGACATTTCATCTGATCTTGTCAAAAGTTGCTCAAATCGAATAACAACTTTTGCCAACAACACGATGAATATTACGTTAGAAAACGAAGAAAAGAAAGTTCCATCAGTTTTTAAAGAACCAAAATGTTTCAAACCACCAGAAGAATTCACAACAATTCCAAAACATTTGACAAATCTTTCAACTAATTTCAATTCGCCACCAATCAAAACTCCCAAACTAAATCATCAAGAAATTATTGTCGATGATTTTATGGATTTGGTAGTTTCTGAGACACCAACAAAAAATCTATGTCCACAAATGTGCATGGTAAAGAAACACAACATCACACCAATGGCACTTGACACTCAGCCACCAGCTAAAGTTGTTTATTCCACCTCAAAATCGAGTTGGTTGAGAAAACGAAATTTATTAAATGATTCGAGCAAAATGGATTTAGAAACTTCTGTGAAAATTTCCCCTTTGAAAGCACGAGAAACAATTTTTCAAGAAAAAGAAGTTGAAGAAACTTTTCTTGAAAAGACAAACCTTAAAGTTGAAGCTAATCGTGGGACAATATTTGAGAAGACTTTAACACCTGAAATTTCTTCACTTGTCGTGAGTTTACCACCAAACCATCGTGCACGAAAAACTCTCTTCGATGATGACATCGATGAAACTATAGTAACAAAAACTGATGAAAAAGAAAAGGAAAATGAAATGTTTTTCGATTTGGGAGCTGATGAGACGATAAAAAGTACAAAAAACATGACATTAACCAAAGTTATAGATCTTCCATCAATATTTAAGGCAACTAAGATTGAAGAAGCGAACAAAACTGTCAACCTCAGTGACATTTCATTAGCATCAAACTTTGGAGGACAAAGTCAACGATTATCAACAATGATGAACTTTTCAGGAATAAACGAGACAGGAATATCTGAAACAACTGCTGAAATTGCTGCTAAAGCCGCTCGTCTTTTAGCAAATCCAATGGCAACAACATCATCGAATAGTAATTTGTTCTCAAGAACATTTCAAGCTGACACACCAATTGATGAATTGTGTGGAAGTTCACTTCATCAACGATCATTGCCAGCACAGGAATGTCGTGCAAGAAAAACAATTCTTGATGGAAATATGTCATTAAATGTGAATGAAATGAAGCGAGATGGAAATGAAGTGAAGATCACTTCTGATCTTGAAATTTCTGGAATTGAGCCAAGCGTCGAAAATCCTAAAAATCCTCGTGCAACAATTTTTGAATTGACAGCAATGGAAGAAGAACCAATTGCAATAAAAAGTAATGAAGAAGCGTTAATTAAGAAAAAGAATTCAAGACAAACAACTTATGATTGTCACAGTATGATTTCTTCAGACAACGAATCAATTAATGAGATTAAAACACTTCCAACTACAGAAAATACAAAGAATATCGAAGAAGGAAATGTGAAAAGCAGACAAACAATTTATGATAATCAAAATATCACTCTTACGCCAAAAATGAATGATCTTTCCATTGAAGAGAAGGTTTCAAAGCCAAACATTAAATCGAGAGAAACGATTTACGGAAATCAAACAATTTGCGATATTTCTAATGTTGTTGAAGAGATGGAAGATGGCGGAGTGAAGATTGAAGTGGTTGAGAAGGAAAAGACGTCAAGACAAATGATTTTCGGAGATCAAACGATTGTTGATTCGCCAGCAGTTCCTGAAACACTTCCTAAGGCATCAACATCGACCAGACAAACGATTTATGAAAATGAAATGATGACCGATTCGCCAACAGTTCCTGAAACACTTCCTAAGCCATCAACGTCGACTAGACAAACGATTTATGAAAATGAAATGGTAACCGATTCACCAGCAGTTCCAAAAGTATTTCTTACAACAACATCCACCAGACAAACGATTTTTGGAAATCAAACAATTTCTGATATTTCTGGCATAGCTGAAGACATGAACGATGGCGATATGAATATTGAGGTAGTTGAGAAGGAAAAGACGACAAGACAAACGATTTACAGAAGTGAAATGATAAATGATTCGCCAGAAGTTTCTCAAACACTACTTAAGCGAATAGCATCGACCAGACAAACCATTTATGCAAATCAAACAATGATTGAAAGTCCAAAGAACTCAACAGAGATCGTTGAAAAGAAGAAAGTTGAGATTGCAATTTATGAAGATTCGATAATTGAAGAAGAAATAACAGAAAAACCGGAAATTGTTGTTGAGGTGAAGAAAACTGTTTCAGGTGAAGAAAATTGTGTTGATGACGTTCCAAGATGCGCTCCTTTCGATGCTCCATTCAGATTTCATCAACAATCTCTCAAATCTCTTGCTGATCATTCTGGTTTTGTTGATCTTATTCCATCACCTGAACGTCTTCTTGATGGTGGAATGTTTCCAATTATTTCACCACCACAAGATTTTGTATCGAAAATTTACGATGTTGATTCAGAAATCACAAATTTAGATGAAGAAAAGTTTTCAATTTCTAATCATAAAAATTCGAAACGTCAAACAATTCATGAAGAAGTTTGTATGGAAATTGAGGAAGTTTCAACAGTTGAAAATGATCGGAAAACTGTAAATCATCATGTTGAAATGGAATCAACATTTAAACATCCAAAAGTATTAAAAAATGTTAAAAAGCGACAAACAACATTCGAAGAAACTCAAATTGAAAAAGAAAATCTGGAACTGAATAACGAAAATCAAACATTTACTGTCAAAAATGATTATACAAAGTTGATGAACATTACAGATGCTGATTTAATGCTTGAAAATGAATCTTTTCCATCGATGCTTGAAAATAAATCTGAAGACTTTGAAGTATGCAATGCAAGTTATCACAATGCACTTCGAGAGTTTGTTAACGTTTCGTTATCAAATGCGGCATTGCAAGCTTCACCACCTCCGATTGAACCAACAAAGGCAAAAATAAAGAAACGAACATTTCGTCGACCGATTGATATGAGCATGAAAGTTGAAGATGACATCGAATCACCAGAGAAAGTCACACATCAATCACATCTTGATATTGACAAGTTCTTGGAGAATCTGAAAATTCGCCCTGCTGTAACAATTCGAGATGTTCCAGAAATTGATTACAATTTTATTAAGAAAAATGCTTCGAGAATAAAATTGGAGCGACTAGCAATGAAAGCAGAATCAGAAGAAAGAAAATTGACAGCAATAAAACAATTTCCAGAAATTCCTGAATATAAATTTCTGATTGCCAATCAGTTAGCAGCGTAAGTTGTAATTAATCATTTCAAACATTTCTTCTCTAATTTTTCTCTATTTTGTAATTAATCATTTCAAACATTTCTTCTCTAATTTTTCTCTATTTTTTTCATAGAATGGATGAAGAAATTGAAAGAAAAGTTCAGGAAAGATGCTTCATTACGCCAGTGTTTCCACTTGCATGCAATTTTGAAGTTTTGCTCAAGAATAAGTTTGAAACTGATGAAAATTTAATTCAAAACTGGAAGCTTGATTTGATCTTCGCACACTTGAATCATATCAAATTGAAACACAGAGCAATGGAACCTTTCAAAATTGATTTTACAATCGCCAATCCAACGAATAATATTGATCAAAGTACAATTGCAATTCATTTTCGTAATGTTCTCATGTATCGAAATCCATCATATCGCGATTGTAAACAACATTGGGGATTTCGTTTGATTCTTGTCACTGAAGAGTTTCTAAGAATCGTTGGAACTGACATTCTTACACAATTCTGTCCGACGATGAATCATTTCTTTGACTTTCTTGATAAATATCATGGGAATGTCATGAAGGCAGTGACTATTGTGAAGAATCTCTTTGACATTATTAAAAATTATCATGCGATTATTGAAAAAGATGAAGAAAGGTGAGAATTTCATTATTTTAATTTTATTTTTGTCTTTAATTTTACTTTTACATCATCAGTCAATCTCTTCATATTATCAAACGCCATTTCACTCATAACAACGAGGACATCGTTGACGTAGAAATCTTGTTAATTCCTGGTCATCTTGAAGATACAAATGTGAGACATGTTAAGGTGAAGTCACTGACACGTTGCGATTGCGAACACAAAGTAACGCCACGTCCTAACTTAATCAACATGACTGGTCTTGTCTTAATTGAAATTATTTTGTTTGATATTGAAAAGTTTTTGCAAGAACATACGCAAAGTGTTTATTTGACGTGAACTTTATCAACAATCATTTACAATCCAATATTTATGAATTTTTAAAAAGAAAATAAACGTAAAAGAAGAAAAATAAAATTTTGTTTTGTTTAAACTTGATGACGACGAAGATTGCGTTCAGCTAGGGCGATTTGAAGTTCAAGAAGTCTTTCCTTCTTCTTTAGGACAGCATTTTTCAGAAAAACGTTTTCTTTTCGAACTCGATCAACTTCTGATGTTATTGAAGTGTTTTGTTGTGGTGTTTGGAACTGAAAAAAGATAAATTAAAAATTTGAATTTAGTAGAATAAAAATTTTACTTACTTCGTCAAGAATATCGTAATCATCGATTATATCTGAATAATCTTCAACCGTGACTACTCTTGCTTGCTGTTTTGGCGTTTTCTCAACAGTCTTAACAAATTTTACTTTTGAACGTTCATTTTTTGTCTCTGGCACTATCGTTTCATCTTGTGATGATTCTAAATGAACTTCTTCGTAGGTAACTGCTGAGTCTGTTGCATCATTTTCCTTTTTAAAACGAAGAGCTTTCAAGTTTTTATATTTTATCTTCAGCTCATACATGTCTCTATGGCCATTAAGGTCGGCTTTATTGAACTCTTCGGTAATGATTTTCCAAGCATTTTGCCGCAGTCCGAGAGACTCTCGAGTTAGTGATGTTTCCAAACTTAAAAAGTGCTTTTGTAGAAGTGATTGTAAAAGTTCTACCTCCTCATCTGTGAAGGTTTTTGATCGTTTACGTTTCTGTCAATTAAATTTTTATAAGAAGGAAAGTTAAGTTTGAAATTTATTATATCTTACGGATGATGGCTCGTCACTAATTTCGTCACCACAAATAGAATCTTGAGATGTATCCTGATTATCTTCCTTTGAATCCGATAAATTCATTCTCTTTTTAACAGCTCTTAAATTTTTTAATTTCATTCTTAAAGTTTCGATGTCACGTTTCGTTCCAGGACAGCTCTCATTAAAATTTTTGTAAACGATGCCCCAACCCTACAGATTTATCATAATAAATAACATAAAAAAGTATGCAAAAATATAAACCTTACCTTCTTTTTGTTCTCCTGCTTTGGAGAATCAATCAAATGCTTATTTTCTTTTACAATATTTAATAGTAAATCAATTTCAACTTGATCGAAGTTTTCTGAGCGTTTTCTTTTATTATATTCCCGATCATTCATTATTTCCGCTGCTTCTATTAAACTTTAAACATAAATCGAATTTGTTCTTTAGTAAAATGGTTGTAAAGGTCTTTTTATCTGGATAAAATTTTAATTAAAAACTTCTCGAGACGAAAAAAACTAAAAATCTTTAAAAAGTTTGTTTCGTTGCGGGTTTGTTTTGAGTAGGAATTGTACCCCCTTCGTAGGGGGATAAAGAATTCGCGGGAAAATATTCAAAATTTTACTGCAACCCTGCTTTAACGAGAAAAAAAAGTTGATATGCACATAATGTACAAGCTCAAAACTTTTGTAAATCGCGTTAGTTTCAGTTGGACCTTCAAATGACTATGTAAACATTAAGAAAATAGTCTAAATATTAAATGTTTTTAATTTTAAAAGTGCTTCTATCTAAGCTTATCTAACTGTAATCTGTATCAAAAACAAGTAAAACGTTGCAATAAAATGAATGAAGTTGCAGAACAAAAAGGTCGTGGAAGACAACTTCAGAGTAAGGTTAATACAACCTCGCCATCGTCATCGTCATCAGGGAGTGAAAGACAAGACAATTCTTCTGATAGTGGGACTGTTCTAAAACGACGAAGAATTGAAGAAGACGATTGTCCAATTGAAAGAATAAAACAAAAGGCAAAAGACAGCAACAAACATGGTTCATGTGGAAGAACTGTTCAATTGAGCTCAAACTATTTTAAAGTTTCTGGCACACCACAATTCGAAATTTGCCTTTATCATGTTGAATTTAATCCTCAAATCGAATTGGAACGTTTGCGAAAATATTTTGTTGGATCTAAACGTGAAATTTTAGGTGGCTATTTATACGATGGAGCTGCGATGATTTATCTAACAAAGCGATTGTCACAAAATCATTTGGAATTTGAAATATCTGATAAAGAAGAAAAGAAGTATAAAATGACAATCAGATACACAAATAAAACAATAGAATCAAACAATAATATGGCCAATCAAATCTGGAATTTGATTTTACGTCAGATAATGAAAGGATTGGAACTTCAACTTGTGGGACGAAATTTATATGACCCAAAAAATAAAGTAAGTTTTAAAATGTTTTAAATGAATGGAATTAAAAAAAACTTCTTGTTTAGGTTTCTTTACCTCAATATGGACTCGAATTATGGCCTGGCTACATTACTTCAATACGTCAACATCAAGAAAACGTTCTGCTTTGCTGTGAAATGTCACACAAAGTTATGCGAACTGAAACGATTTTAGACATTATACGACGATACCAAAAAGAAAATTCTGAACATTGGCAAGATAATTTTAAACGTGAAATTATTGGATCAATTGTCTTGACCAATTACAATAATAAAACTTATCGAGTTGATGATGTTGACTTCAAATCAAAACCATGCGACACTTTTAAGTTTAAAGATCGAGAAATTTCTTATCAAGATTATTACGGAATGCGCTACAAACTTCACATTCGTGATATAAAACAACCAATGCTTGTTTCAAATCCAAAAGCACGTGATGTCAGAGGTGGTCGCAATCAGATCATCGTTTTGATTCCTGAACTCTGTTCTGCAACTGGCTTAACTGACAGAATGCGTGGAAACTTCAAAATGATGGCAGATTTATCAACACAAACTCGAATGGCTCCAGAAAATCGAAAATTCCGTTTGCTTGACTTTTCGCGACGTTTGCAACAATCAAACGAAAGTCAAGCGAAGTTAAATGAATTCAGTGTTGAAGTAAGCAGACAACCGATTACATTTCCAGGTCGTGTTTTATCACAAGAAAAAATCAAGTTTAGTGACCATCATTAGTAAGTTAATTACATTAAATACAAAAAATAAAACTAATTTAAAAAAAATTTCCATTAAAAGCTTTCAAACATCTTCCGATTGTGTTGATTGGACAAACGCGATGAGATCAAAAGAAATGTATCAGAATATTAACTTAACAAGATGGGCAATCGTTTATCCAAAGAAATTCTACGATGTCACGATAAATTTTTTAAATTCACTTCAAAATGTTGCAAAAGGCATGAATTGTGAGTTTTCTTTAATTCTTTTTAATTAAAGTTTAATGACAAAAAATATTTGCAGATTCTGTTGGGAAACCAAAACATTTTGACATTTATGATGATCGTCCAAAGTCATACATTGAAAAATTGATGAGAATTAATCAAGATGATCCTCGTTTAGTTGCTGTTATTGTTCCTAACAATGCTGCTGATCGTTACTCAGCAATAAAACGAGTGACATGCGTTGATGCTGCTGTTCCAACTCAAGTTATTGTGGCAAGAACTTTAACGAAACCAAAAGGACTCATGACCATCGCCACTAAAGTGATGATACAAATTAATTGCAAACTTGGTGGTGCGCCATGGATGATCGATTTTCCTATTAGTGGCGTTATGGCGATTGGCTTTGATATTTCTCACGATCCAACAAATCGATCAAAATCTTATGGAGCTTTTGTAGCTACCATGGATCTCAAGAAAAATGTGAAATTCTTCAGCTCTGTAAGTGAACACAAGAAGGGCGAAGCAAGTGGAACAATCGCCAATCATTTCATTGGAGCTTTGAAAGCTTTCAAGTTAGAGCACAAAGCTTTACCTGAAAGAATCATTTTTTATCGTGACGGTGTTGATGAAGGTCAAAACTATTCTGTTATTGAAGATGAAGTTGAACATCTTAAGAAAATGTTGAAAGACATTTATGACAAATTTGGAAACGGAAAGAAACCAAAATTTACTTTCATTGTTGTGACGAAGAAATTAAATACGAGAATTTTTTTGAATAAAAATTCAAAGTATGAAAATCCAGAACCAGGAACAGTCGTTGATTCAGTAATTACATTACCAAATCGGTGAGAAACTTTAATTAATTTTATTAAAAATGTTCCTAATTTAGATACTTTCACAGTTTTGAATTTTTCCTGGTTAGTCAATCAGTTCGTCAAGGAACAGTCGCACCAACCAACTACAATATCATTCATCATGATGTGCAAGACAACGATTTAACACCCGACCGTCTTCAAATTCTCACATATAAATATACGCATTTATATTACAATTGGAGTGGAACGACACGGGTGCCAGCTGTCGTTCAGTATGCGCACAAACTCGCAGATTTGGCTGCAAAGTCTTTGCAAAGAATTCCCAACTTGGGTTTAAACGACAAACTGTATTACTTATAAAGGATTTTCTTAAAGCTTATTTTAAAGATGAAGAAGAACAAATGTTCTTAACAATAACTTTGATATTAATTTAAATAATTAATTTAGAAAGAAGAAAAAAGTTTCTAAAATGTCAAATGTGATTAATAAAAAGAAAAGATTGAGAAATTAATAAAAAGAGGCATTTAAGGAAATGTCTGTTCAATGTCTAGTAATTTACTAGACATTCATGTTCATTCATTACAAATAATTTAATTTAATTTAGAAGCAACATTGAGATTATCAATAAAATAATTTCAACTTAATATGATTAAGTAAAATTTTGAAAGTGGAAGCATGAAAATGTTAATAAAATTAAAAAGAAAACACGGAAGCTTAATTAAATTGTTTCCAACATATCCTTCAAGCGGTACATGTAAAGTAAATTTAAATCTGTAATGGGTAATCTTTCATCAACCCTTTGCCATTGTTTCACAACACTTTAGAATTTTGAAAGCGTTTGTTTCAAGGCTTTCATATTTATCACATTTCAGTGAAAATCTTTGTAAGATGATAAAAAGCTCAAGAAACTTGATGGGTAATTAACTACTTAGATGATAATTTCATGTTTTAAATTTATTTCCTTTCATGAAAAAAGATTCAAAACACTTTCTTAGATTCTCCAAGATTAAAGCAAAAACTTTCGTTATGTGATTTAAAATCTCATGCGACGAATTAAAAACTTCGATCAAGTAAATTTACATGTTTCATCTTTTTAAGTTGAAACTTTCAATTAAAACATATTTCATTCATAATATGTAAATTGTAAACACTGAAGACACATGGTTAATGATGACAATGCGCACAATCGTTGCTTTTCGGCTTTCACATTCAAAAACTCAAATTTGTTTTCATATAAAAGCTCTCGCTTATCAGCGAAGTATCATCAGTAATCTTAAGACTGCAGATGCAAGCAATGAAAACTTGGATTTCTTTATGGATTCAGTGTAAAGTGAAAAGTTTGAATGGTTGACATTAATTAAAAAGTTTTCTGAAAAAAAAGGTTTGAATTTGACGATGCAGTAAAGAATTTCAAATCATTAAGTACTTTGATCTTATATGTTATAAAAACCCTAAGCGAGATAACTGCGTTAACCGCTTAAAGGAAGGTTGAAAAACTTATAAAATTGAATTAGATAAATGTTAACCAGTTGAATTTGTGATTCTTTCACTTAAATAATGAGTTTAAAAGTTTAAAGTATTCTCTAATGATATTGAAGTTCTAGACAAAATATGAGTTATAAGAAGACCATCGTTGTTGGATTATTTCTGTTTGGATTAGTCGTATTAATAGCTTTGTCAACATTTTATGCGTCATTAGGTGAGTCAACATAAAACTTTAAAATAGTTTTAATAATCAACATGATGAGACAAGACAAGAATTTATTGTTGTACAAAAATAGTTCTGCAGCTTGTGACTCGTAAAAGGTAGTTAAATTAATTGAAAATTACGATTCCTGTTCTAGGTATTCACACAATTCCAGAACCACCATAAATGAAGTGCAAACTTTTCCGTTATTCACATTAATCAATTAAAGGCACGTTCAACTTTACCAATAAAAATAATTCTGTTGGGGGAATTTTTTTCAAAAACTTTCCATTGTAAACGTGCGATTTCATGTCTTTACTATCATTCTGTCATTCTCAGACATTAAGGAAACGTTCTTTGTCATTCGCTTAGATTTTTGTGATAATAAATTGCTTCTGAACTTTTCCTCTAATGTTGCCCATTGGCACAATAAAATTAAGCTCATCGTAGGTCAAGGAACGGAAGTTTCGTTTGTTGGATGTTTGATTTCAATCAACTATCGAATGATCTTTATTTCTGTTTTCATAAGATTATTTTTCTTCACGTATTCAGGTAGCTGTCCAATTGATTCTTTATCATGCGATAATGGAACGTTTTGTGTTCCACGTAAACTAGTTTGCAATTTTGTTAAAGATTGTCAGGTATTTGTGTGTTAATTTATCAATCTGAGTAATCGTAACAAATTTCAATCCCAACATAATCTAGGATGGACAAGATGAGAACGTTTGGCGTTGTGGAAATTTGTATGGGTCGAAGAAAGTGATTTACGCTGATGCTTTAGAAGGAAAGAAAGTTTATGAAGAATTCAATAAAACTTATCAATTCCAAAATATTAACGATTTCTGGGATTATTGCGGTAAAATAAAATAATTAACTAAAGATGCTTGAAAAGTTAAGAAATTTAAATTTTAAAGGTTTCAATGAAAATGAAATCCCCAAGGGATGCAAATGTATGAAAGTGAATCTGATTAGATGTAGGAATAGAAGTGAAATTCCTGCAAATTTCCCAAGAGAAGTGAAATGATTTAACTAAAAATTGAAAAATTATCTTTAAAATTGAAACCTTTTCAATGTTAGGTAGGAATGATTCATCTTCGTGGCAATTCAATCACGCTGAGGTCAACAGATACATTCGAACTCTATAAAAATTTAAGTTATTTGTAAGAATGACTGAATTTCGATGAATTTAATTCATTGCTAAATTAATTTTCTCTCACAAAATTTTCTGAAAAGGGATTTGGCTTTCAACCACATTTCATCTATTCCACCAAAACTTTTGTACAAATTGAAACTGCTTAGGAAGTTGTAAGTAGTTATTTCGCTTATTTTTGTCTTGTCTCTTCCTTTCTATCGTGTTCTTTAGATTCTTACAACATAATCAAATCGAAGAGCTTCCGGTGGAAATCTTCTCAAACTTACAATCTTTATCTTGGCTTCTTCTCAACTTTAATCACTTGAGAGATTTTGATTTAAATGTTGTACGGGATTTGGAGAGTCTTCAATATCTCGAATTATCATACAACAATTTAAAGCTGCGAAACGCATCATTCCCAAATCTCAATCAACTATATGAGTTGTAAGAATATATTTAACATCGTGTTGGTATGTGAATGAAATGATTTTGTGGGAAATTTTCCAGATTTCTTGATTTCAACTTCATAGAAGAACTCGGTGTTGGTTTACTAGGCAACTTACACAATTTGACGTTATTGTGAGTATCCATCATCTAAGTATTTACTTAATGTTTTTGTTCTTGATCCAATGTAAGAAAAAGAAGTTCACAATCAATTGTAATTTCATCTTTTTTCGACGTATTCTTATAATAGTTTGTGATACAAATGAAAGATCGCTATAATTGTCTATCAATAGAAATAAGTCAGTAAGGCGATAATTGATCAATAAATTGAAAATTCCATCATAAAATTTGAGCGCATATAAAATTTTAACGATACCTCTGCCAACCACAACAATATAAAGATGTTTAAGAACGACAGTTAATGTAGTCAATAAAAGCCAATTGAGCTTACAAAAGCTTCTTAGGAAAGCTTAAAGGGTAATCTTATATCGGATTTTAATAATTATTTACTTTAATTTGTCAGATCTGTGCGCAGCAATCACATCAATGTCATCAGTTCACCAACCTTCAGCAATCTTGGTCGTTTGCAAGAGTTGTAAGATATAAAATTACTTAAAGAGAGGATTCTGATTTTCATTTTTATTCTTCTTTAATATTAGGCGGCTTTCTGATAATCCAATTCATATCTTAGATAGCGATTTCTTTTTAAAGCTGGCAAACTTGAATGCTTTGTAAGCAAATTTAATTTGAAACTTGGACAAATGTTGACACAGTTCTATTTTTCACAGATACTTAGATAATTTGTTTATTAAGATAGATCAGAAGCTTACTTCAAATCTTAATGTTTCCTTCTTGTAAGTAATTAATCTTTTATGATAATTCTGAAACTCCACAAACTCAATTTACCATCAAATTAAACTGATTTAAATTTTAGAAATTTATCATGTTTTCCCACAAAATTAACTTGCAAATGTTTGAATTGATTTCATGCCCTAAAAGTGTGTTTAAATCATCTTTCTTTGTGTATCTAGAAGCATTGACGGAATTTCTTTGGGAAATATTGAGTTTAGTGCGATAAAGAAAATGGAAAACTTGAAGCACATCGTTTATAAGAAATTCTTCTACTGTCATATGATATCAGATTTTCACGTGAAAGTTTGCCGGCCTAAAACAGATGGTAAGTTAGTTTCTTTGTGAATTAATTACAAGCTATAAGTTTCATTTATTTATCTAGGAGTTTCTTCAATCAAAAATCTTTTGATGAATCCAACGCTAAGATATTCAGCATGGTTTATGGTTGTCATGATTACTATTGGAAATTTAATGGTATTAATGGGAAGATTTATTTATCGTGATGAGAATCGTTCAGTTAGTGTTGTAATAAGAAACCTGGCAGTTTCTGATCTTATCATGGGATGCTATCTGGGCATAATTTGTGTTCAAGATTATCGTTTCCGTGATAAATTTCAAGAAATTTCATTAGAATGGACACAGTCGTGGGGTTGCGTAGTTGCTGGAATGCTATCAATGATCTCATCTGAAGTTTCAATTTTTATTCTCACATTTATGTCTGTCGAGAGGTTTTTGTTAATTTCCGATCCCTTTGGTCATCATCGTTTAAATACGAAAAACGTGATGTTGTGTCTTTTCATCATTTGGAGTGTTGGAATTTCAATTGCCATACTTCCTGTTATTTTATTCTACTCGTCAACAAAATTTTATGGAATTTACAATGGTGGGACATGCTTTCCCTTGTTTATTCAAGAGAAATATCCATCTGGTTGGCAGTATTCAGCTATCGTCTTTCTTGGGATTAATTCTCCACTTTTAGTGGTTGTCGGAACTCTTTACACTTTTCTGTTATTCTCAATATGGAAGACAAGAAAGCAATGTACAGGAAGGACATTTGATTTCTTTGATTGTGAATTTGCTGTCAGGTATTTAAAAGAATTTAATCGAAATTTCCGAATAATATAAAGTTTAATTTTCTCAAGATTCTTCTTTATTGTTTTAACGGATTCAACGTGTTGGGCGCCGATTGTCACCTTCAAGTTTCTTACATTTATGGACTTCGAAATATCCAGCGACATGTACGCTTGGTTGGTGGTTTTAGTCCTGCCACTCAATGCCGCTGTTAATCCATTTCTTTACACGTTCAGCACACCAAAATATCGAGACCAAATCTATACGACATTCTCCAAACGAAGCTTTTCCAAAAAGCACGATTCGAATTCTAATCAAGGTTGGTCACGAATATTTAGATTACCTTTTGTATAATTAAAATTTATTTTCCAAATTGTGTAGCTACCGGTGATGAATCTCACAATAAAATCATGCCACTTCTTAATAACTCAATCAATGGTGGCAACATTTCAACTCCATTGAGATGGTTGTTTACGAGAAAGAAATCTTAAAAAGACATTGATTGAGACAATGTCATGAACTCAGAAGGATATTAAATTTTACTCACATCACAGTGATGGATACTCAAGATGGCTAAATTTACTAAACTCATGCAACTTTATACACAAGAGAAAAGAATTTCTACTCATACTTTATTCTTAAGAAATAAATGAAACATAAAATCAACAAAAATCATTTTCTTCTTAATATTTGACATTTTTGTTTGCGATCACTATAAATTTTTGAAGTATTAGCGACTTTATTGTTTGTGAAATTTGATAGGGAAGACGAAAATTAAACAAAGTTGATTAAATGCGAAAAAATAAATATTTGAGCTTCTTTTTGTCGATTTCACAGAAAGTATTTTGATATTTTTAATTATTCAGCGATATTTCTTAAAGAGATTCATGTGAGTTAGCATTAACAATGAATATTTTCGTTCTAAAGAATTCAAAGGAATGCAAATAAATCTCATTGGAACGAAAATAAATGTTGATTTAAAGCAGATTTCAAGTTTAACTTAGTGCATGAAGTAAGTTAAATTAACCTGTCTCGTATCTTCTTCCATAGTCTACTCGATAAACTTTAAACCAACAGTTTTCATCATATGCAATATAAATTTTGTGATGAAAATTGAAAATGTAGGATTTTTTTAAAGTTCAGTCACGAATCAAGATTTATGACGCACAATTTTATTTAAGAATAAACAAGTAAAAGTAATGAATTTTACTGAATTAACAGTCACAAAATCAACCAAACGTGATTGAAAGAATTTTTGGATATGCAAATATCGTCTCAGGTACATATCAATTCACAAATTAAATTCTACTCTCGATTTCTGTTAACAATGGATGTGTGGTTAGGGGGAGACATTTGATTCATTTGAAGGGTGTTTACTTAAAAAATTTTCAATTTAAATATTTGTAGAGTTATCAGACGAAAATAAACCATTGACAAGACAGCAGTATAAACATGAGTGAAATTAAGTACATTAAATAGTTAGAAAATCATTTCGTGCTCATAGAGAATTGCTGATTTTTTTTATGTTTTAGCGAAAATATTCAAAACATAAATCAGAACTTGTCTGAAGTTCACATTGTAAGGACCTCGCTGTTCGCTTTTCTTTATTATAAATGAATTTTGTCTTCTGATTGAAATTCTTATAAACATCTGTCTGGAATATTAGATTTAAGAAATGTCTCAACACCATTGTGACAAAATATTTTAAATTTTATTTCTGTCTCTGAAGCAAACCTCAAAAAAGCACAAAATAATTTTCCGACACAAAATTTCAGACCGAACAGGAAAGAAACATTTAAAGAGGCGACAAAGAATTTTGTGTAAACAACAAAGAAATAAGAATGTTTTTCAGTGAAGTGTGAAATGAGATTTTTAATCATAATACAAAAAAATCAGATCACTAGAATTAGCGAATTTAGTTGTTTTGGAGGTTGAATATTGAAATTACGATGAAGCTTTTTGGAGGCTAAGTGAATACCAGTCTAAACAAGTTTACTTCCACAGACTTTTTTTTAAGAAGTTCTTCCATAGTAGAATCGAATACTTTACTAAAGTATCTCAATGGATCGATCCCTTAGGAGGATCCCTCAAAAGTTTTGACAAGATATTACGATCTCTTCGGCTAGGCACAATTAATAAATAATAACGTTTTCATTTAATTAACACTAGTTTATTTCTTTTAACACTTTGGTTGTAATATTCTAATAAATTCATAAATTGATTCTAAACGATTTAAAGGAAATTAAAACAAAATTCAATGAAAAAGTTTCACAAATTTCCACCAGATGTCGTAATCAAACCAAAACAAAAACATAGAAATTTCTTAAAAAATTCATTTTTAGGAGATCTTTAAAGTATTTCTGAAATATCTGTGAGCTTTAAAGTAATTTATAATAATGAATGTGAATGAAGAAACTGAACCAAAAGTTAGTATAAAGAATTTGTCTCTGAGAAAACTTTAATTCATAGAAAATTAAACTTTTTTCCAAGAATATTCCATCAACTTCTCGGAATCCATTCTCATCTGATATAATGTCAACATCATATAGTGAGATTTCATCAGCATCTGCAGCTGTTCAGAATTATGAAAAGATGGATGTTGGTGAAGATTTAATAGATGATGAACGAGAACAAAGAAGAAACAGACCAGACTCGCTTTATGATCCCTACGATAACGAAGGGCAATGTAAGAAATTGTTGAGTGTTTTGATCTCTTACTTATATTTGATTAAATTTTCAGTTATTCCTGATGATAACAATCCAGCAATGAAACATTATGTTGCCCCCGATCTTGAGTACAAAATTAAAGTGTCATCACCTGTAGGTTCAGGTCAACCTTTCAATAGCTTGCCAAAGCAATTTTCATCTTCATTGCCACCTCAACTTGACTCAAATGTGCTCAGTGATTTAGAGATTGAAGCTCAATATCTCGCAGCGAATATCGACAATTTGACTGAGAACTTAACTAATTTACTTCACAGTATAAGTTCAATAACTGCTGACAATGTTGACGTCTACAAAAATTCCGTATCAAAATTAACCGACACAATTGATTCCAACATAAAATCAATGTACAGCATTATTGCCAAATCAGAAGAAATTTCAAAATCAATGAATAAAGCTGAACAAATGGCAACACGAATAAGAGAAATTCGACGGCTTGTGGACATGTTTGAAGCTGCTTTGTAATCTTGAAAATATTTCTTGCTTTAATTAAGTGATTTTATTTTGCATTCCAAATCTAGTCACTTTCTTGGAACTCATAAAATTAAATAAAATTAAACGCTTTTTAATAAAAATCATTTCGCTATGTGTTTAAGTCAATACAAATTCATTTGATATCAAACAGCTGATCACCAACACATTGAAATCTTCTCCATCCCACGTGCTATTGCCATGAGTATCCAACTTGCTCCACGTTGTCTCCATGACAACAGATTGGCGTTGTTTATACACTTGTTGAAAATGTTTACAAACAAACTCATAGCACATGATGGCTAAAGCGTGATTCATAATATCGATTTTATCAATGAAAGTGCGTTTGCGCGAATATTTCTTCGTTTTCTTCTCTACCCCCACACGACCAATATGGCAGAAAAAGTTTCGCCACTAAGATTCTATTAAAATTCAAATTTATGGACTTAAAGATTATAAAATTGATCAGCTGTAGTGTAAAACTGTAGATAAAAGTGAGTTGAATAATAAAATTATAAAGTTCAGTTGGAAAACATCAACAGTCAAATGTTATTAGATGTTAAAAGTTTCACCTTGATGGCCATAGAATGTTGAAACATATTTTAATTTTCTTCCTATTTCATGCTTCTGAATAATTTATATTTCCCTGGTGAATCATTTACATCCGTGTAATGCATTCGTTTGGTGATAAATAATAGTCAAAGACATAAAAAATCTTTTGATAAAAAACGAAGTCATTTCAAAGAATTTTCTTCTTTCATCATCAGAATATGGAAGATTTACTGCAGACCATCATTAAAGATGCGACAGGGAAGCAACTACAGAACCTTAAACAGGCAGCTCAAATAGCATACGGTAAAAGCTTTGACGTATAAAACATACTGCGATGTATAATAAATTATTCATGAGATTATTTATTCAGATAAGCTTTTTCGACAACATGGCATGCACCGTGATCCACCATATGAGTTGCGAAGCGTTTGCTTTATAGCACTTAAAATGGCTTTGGATAGTAAGCGATCGAATTTGATTACGTTGGGACTAAATGGAATGCACGTGAGTTGATTTTAATCAATAGAAAATAGCTAAATGACATTCAAAGATTTGTTGAAGTTCATGAAATAAGAAAATCATTGAAATGAATAAATAAAAACTTTTACAGAAACTAATAAGAGATGAAAGATTCTTCATTGGACTTGAACCCGAAGATGATTCAAACTGGCTTCCTGCACAACTTCTCCGTTCAACAAACGGCATCTCATGTACTGGAAACAGCAGTGAAGAGACTGTTGTTAATGTTTTGAGATTATTCCTGTCAATGGCTTGTTCACAAAACGTTACACTTAACGGAAGATTACTTATTGAAGTTTTATCACGTTGTGGAGAGTTCTGGGAATATGGAACACGATCTGTGAAAGCTGCTTCGTTAGCAGCCGCAAGTCAAAGTTTAAGAACGTTTTGTAATTTTCTAAAAGACGAAGCTGAAGAGTTGAAACGAACTGCACCATCTGGAAGCAATTTGTTAGCAACGACAACAATTTATAATGAAGTCATTCCTGTCATGCAATGGCTTTGCAGTAAATTAATCGAGCCTACTAACGGAACACCTAAGAAGCAACACAGTTCTTTATTTCTTATGGAATGTATTTTAGCATTAACATCATCATTGCCACATGATGTTCATTCGTCACCACATTTTACAGCATTTTTGTGGAAGACATTTTGTCCCAGTCTCGCTGCATCTTTAGGTTCACCTGGACGAGTAAACATTGACAAGAAATTCTCTTATAAAGATGCAATTCATATAATTGAGAGTGAAAATCGTGGATTCTTCACCCGTCCCGGGTTAGATGGACCAGAAGCACGTTGCGTTTATCTAACAGCTGTTCAATTATTGAGAATTGCTGGGGCTCAAGGAAGTCTTAGACCAGTTCTCGAAGCTCTTTTTCATAGAATGCTTCTTCTACCTTTGCCCCAGAATCGTTCAGAACCTTTGCGATGTGTTCGCGATGCTTTCAAAAGCCCACAAAGACTTATCGATCTATCTGTGATCCTTCACTATGACAAGAATCAAAATGTTTCTGACGATATGGAATTGTTTCGTTTGATTATTGATTCAATGGAAGAATGTGCAATAAGTGCTAACTCAGCTTTTGGATCTGATGAATCGCTTCACTCAAGTATTGAGTGTTTAGTTGCACTTCTTTCAAGTCTTCAAACTCTATGTACGGGAGAGATTGAAAATGTTATGAGTGATCAAGTTACAGAAGCTCTGAACAATCGTTATGGATCTTTGAAGGAAGCAGATTACTTTGGACCATTGACTTATCAATCACTCATAAGACTGCCAAGAGATTATCGTGATGCTGTCGCTGAATTGAAACAAAATCGATTCGATGCACCGTCAGATTCCGATAATGAAGAAGCAAATAATCAGCTGCATCCTGAAGCTGAAGTTTTATCGAATGGATCTGGTGAAACTGAGGGACCTGAAGATGACGACTCGTCTGATGAACAGTCGAAAGCTGAAGCTAATTGGCTCTACTCACATTTTAATGATGCAAAAATTGATGGCGAAACTGACAGAAAACATGCCAAAGAGTTTGCAAAAATTCTCAAATCTCAACTTGTTCCAGCTTTACTGAAACTTCATAGTTCAATTGAAATTGACTCGGAAATTCAAGAATTTTCATCAAATGTTTGCCATCAAAACAGCATAAATGTGTCAGATTTTGACTACAACTTGACAGCGATTAATGCTGATGGAATTTATTTGGCAGTTTATTCGACATTTTTGTTGAGCTTGCAATTAATGAGAATTGGACATTATGATAAGAAAGATGTAAGTAATAAATGTCAGATAAGAGAAGTTGAAAATTAATTAAATTATTTCAGGGACAAATCACAATTCCATTATCGGAACAACAATTTGTGACTTCCGTTCAAAATGCTGGTGTTTTGGTGTATTTATCATCAGCGTGGCTTCGTGAACTTTATCAATACATTTTAGCTTCGAATCCATTGGAAGCAATTAATAATATTGAAGATTCAACAAGCCGATGCACATTAATCGACATGATTTGTGACGCTGGTGGAATTGGAGCAACGCAAATGATGTCAGAATGGCAAAGATTGCAATCAGTTTCCAAATACATGAATCAAATAGAAATTGAAACTGAGAAGCAGAAAGCAGCGAAAAAATTGGCACGAAGACTTCTTACATGCTGCTGGGATTCGATGGTCATTATTTTGAGTGCTGGGCTCGGTGAAATTGAAGATTCACGTGCTGCAAAGCTTGTAAAGTTCTCCAAGAAACATTTGAAAGTTGGCAATGGAAATCGTAAAAGATTAACTGGCGAAGCTGCTTTATATGCTTTAAGTCTTGAAGGTTTACACGCGGTAAGTTTCCCTGCTTTTTGATTTATATTTTTGACAAACTTTTCTCATGTTTTTCATTTAGGCTGCTACATTAAGTAATTCCCTTCAACTACAACATTTAGCAGGAAAGATTTTAAATATGATTGCAACGAATGTCTGTCAAACTTCCGGTCCGAAACTTCCGAGCTCTCAAGCTTTATCGATGGAATTGGTTTTGACAGGAGGTCTCGAGTTAGGTAGCTGTTCGGAAGATTGTTGGCTTCCGGTGTTTTCTGTTTGTCGTCACGTCACTCAACTTGAACACGATTTATTCAGTTCGAGTTCGGGAAATATGTCAGCCGGATCAAATATGACAAGCGGAAAAAATGATGACTCACCTTCGAAAGATAAAAATAACCCAGCAAACTACTTTATCGATGAAGACGAAACATGGTGAGAGAAACCGATGAAATATTTGATATCGAATACATTGTGACTTTTTTATTATTATTCGTTGCATTAGCGTTGACGTTTATAGCTTCCTTCAAGCACCCATGCAAAGTCCAAACACGAACATTGCAACAATCTTAAAAGCTTATCCTAATACAGTGGCATTGTCACAAACCGATACTGCAAAAGTTCTTTGCGCTTTATCACATCTCGCCGACAATTTATTTTGTGATGCTTCGGAGCGTCTCAACTTGCCATCATTGTGTCAATTTTTGAAGTCACTTTGCCGTGCATCACGTGAACAATTATATCGAAGTAACAACAGTAAGAAAGGAAAGAAAACTTGGTGGCTTGGACGTCCTTGGAAAGTCAAGAATCAGTCACTTCCACTTTCTCTTCTTCTTCATCGTGTTGGTGAACTTACATTGAAAGTTTTTCGAAGTTCACGACCATTATTACATATTCTTAAGGTTTGGAGTATTTCGGGTCCCCACTTGATGGATGTAAGTTAAAGAATTTAAATTAAATTTCATGCTTCAATTTCTAATTTCATTTCGACAGGCTGCTTGTCATAAGGATCGTGACATTTCAAAACGTGCTATCGAATATATTCACGACATCATAACAGCTTTGCTGGTTGAGCAATCGGAACTTCCACATTTTCACTTTAATGAAGCACTTTTAAAGCCATTTGAGAATATTCTCAACATGCAGAATTGTGACAGTGACGTTCAAGATCAGATCATCACTTGTTGTATGGAGATTGTGGAAGCTCATCGTACTGAAATAAGATCGGGATGGCGACCTTTGTTTGGTACGTTGACCACCAGAAAGCTCAACATTTCGAGCGTCATCATTGATATATTTAGGATATTCTTGGAGACTGAAAATACGCTTGTTTTTGCAAATGCCGGACTTGACTGTATCCTTTGCCTTCTTTCGTATTTAGAAACATCGTCGAGTGTTGACGATGAAACAAATAATAATCCAATGCAACAATCTGAAAGCACAAATGCGACGACAAGTCGAATGTCATCAAATGGTGTGGAATTTTTGCACGATGTTTTGAAATTCTTAGAGCGATGCTCGACAATTCTTGGATGTCTTTATAACATGCCAAACACTCCAAATCTTCATTCGACTTATAAGATTAAAGGGATTTCATACACACACGTTGTCGACGCAAATACACAAAACTCGATGGAAAACTTTCAATACTTTGGCAATGAACATCTTCAGAACTTGAACGACCAATATATGATCTCGTATAGATCGTTGCACATTGATAAAGATTCAATTACAAAACTCGAAGAGTTGGGGAAAAGTGGATGTGGAGTATTGAAAGTTTGGTTTCTTCTTCTCGACGGATTAACAAACTCTTTGATTCTTTGTCCAAATTCACATCAATCGCCAATCATTCAAACGATCTTTAAGATTTTTCGTTCTGTGTTTGAGATTCCTGGAATTGATTTTGGATTTTATTGTGTCAATCATCTTTTGATTCCATTGAATCAGGATTGGTTACGATACATAAATAAGAGTCAGAAGAGTTGGGCGAGTTTTGAGAAGAATTTCAAGCATTGCTGCTGCATGACAACAGATTTGGTTGTTGAGTTAATTGAAAAGTCGCAATTTCAACCTTCGAAGCTTAAAATAGACGTCAAGAATCCCAGCGATAATTCAAATGAAGAAGAAATGTCAAAGATACCAATAGCAGCAAATCTCGCACTTAAGCAATTGCTTCTCGTTCTTATCGAATGTTCAGTGCAACCACAAGAAGCCGTGTCAAGAATTGGCGTTTCATGTTTGAAGCACATCATCTTTACCATTGGTTATCTCTTCAACGAAGACCAGTGGTTGACAATTTGTTCAGCGATTCATCGTGCAGCGACTATCAACCTCGCTCCACTTCGTCAACTGTCGTTCGCTTTTCACGATAATTCAAATAGTTTCTATGGTGATATTGCGACATTGAAAGTCGCTGCACGACGCGATTGTACGCTGGAAGAAATCAATCGGATTTATTCGCTGTCGCAACAAGTTTTCCAGTTGGATAATCAGAAAGAATCGTCAACGAACAAGACTTCTAGTGAGATTAAAATTATTAACGAAGACCGAAGTTACGCATTTCTTCTTTATCCAAACCTTAATGCTGACGGTAATTTCGTGCTTCGAATTCCTTATCGCAATCTTGTAATCGGACTTTTGGTCTCGCAAATGCTTTTACAATTGATTGCGAACATCTTACTGGGTGGATTGAAATGTGTCGCACAAACTGAATTGCATACAGTCATCTACGAATACAACACATCATCATCTTCATCAACGAGTAATGAGAAAAAGCCACAATTTAATTTAAGTTATCGAGCCAAAGAAATTCTCTACAGATGTCTTCGACAATATTTGCACTGCTCGATTGAATTCGATTACAGGCCTGGCCTCAAATTTCTTATTCAGAAAGTGTCGAATTTGGATTATGCCGCTAACTTATACAAACAATTGACAAGCTCGTTCATCATCATCTTCATGAGTCTCGTCGATGTTTATTTGAGCGATATTGAGAAATTGAATTTAACGACAAGTGACTTGAAGTATATCATTGAATCATCGAATGGCGACAACTTGATAAAGAAAAAGGAATTTTTCGTTCGTAATTTGTATACGTTGCGTGAGATTTGGGATCAAATTGCAGATCTGTATGTGAAAGCGGTTAAAATTTCTCCATATCCAAAACGAAGAGAAAGTTTCGCTAATGAAATTAATATTGTTGAGAATAAAATGGTTGAAATTCAGGATCAACTTGAAAATGGTTTGAATAGTTATGAAACTGATGACGATGACGTTTTTCTGCCTTCACCAGTCACCACCGAAAAGAATTCCAAACTCGAAAAGGCGCCGAGTGAAGAAAGTGTCAAAATTTTCCTTAAAGACCAAGACGACTCAAACAATTCTAATGCGGCTGCTATTTCATCGCCTAAGCAACAACGTGAAAACCCTTTCAATAATTTACCGGAAAATAAACAACAGCAAGTCGTGTCACCAGAAATCGAGCAACAAAGAAAATTGAGCATACTTAAAGACGAACAATGTAAACGAAAATCTCTTACACAACTCATTGTTGCAAGCATGGAACTCATCAAACTTCTTTCCAATGAATCAGCTGAAAATATTCGCATATTATTGACGACTAAAATTAATGAAGCATTTGATATGATTGACCGTCTTGACGGTAACTTTGAAAATCTCAAATAAATTAGATAACAAAAATTTCCCCATTAAGCTCAATCAAATTTCTTAAATCTATTTGAAATTTCTTCAACTTCCTTTGCTTGACATAATATTTAATGCAATGTTTACTTGCTCGTGCTACTGAACTTTCATTAGAGAATGATTAACATTCTCAAAATAAAGCAAAACAAATCCTTAATTAGCTTAATGGCGGAATATTCGATTCAACAAAACAATTGCTGAGTTTCTATGTCACATAAATATGTATAATAAGAATGAGTGACTAAATGCGGCCATCTGACCTAATACCTGTAACTTGAAAAGGCTTCTTCTTCGTTTCTATTCACCACAAGTGAATGAGTAACGAAACATTATGACAAAGTATTGAATGAAATTAAATATTTTTTAATCGCAGCTACATTTATTGACATAAATATATTTGTATATCCAAAGCATTATTTAACAACAATTAAAATACGATAAGTAAACATCCAAAACTTAAATTATTTACATCACTCAGTATGAGTTGATTTTTCCATTTTCCTTCTAATTTCTCTAAAAAAAATAAGATTGGAAAAATCGAAGAAAATTATTTGGGTATGTTGGCATTTTAAAACATATATCTATAGGATTTGATGTGAAATTTAGCTGACACAAAATGACATGGTATTGTAATGGAAAATGGAAAAGAAAAGGAAATAAAGGAAAAACTTATATTTGTGCAAAAAAAGTAAATAAATAAAAAGTTTACTGCCTTGAAGAGTTGTCGTTTCCATATCGAAGGAGAAAGAAAAAGAAGCAAACAAACAAACAACTTCCGATCAGAAATGAAAACTTCAAATTGCTGTCATGCCTGTGTGTACCTTGGTAACACCATATTGCACCAATCAAGTGACGTTACTTGAGTGAAACTCTTCATTGAACAATCTATAAATAAATCTATTACGGGGAAAAAAAGTTTCCATTGTACTGACTTAGCTTTTGCTGCGTTGCTGAAAGACGAATAATTTGTTTTTTCGTGTGTTTAGTTTTCATCTTTCTTCAAATACATCAGTCGATGTTCTTTTTTTTCTCCATTTCTCTCACATTGTCGAGAAATGTTTCAAGTTTGATTCAATCTATAAAGTTCCGTTTATTAAATTAAACATACGCCGGTTTGTTGAGATCATCATAATAAAAAAGAAGCAGAAGTAAGTTTAAACCTGAAACTTGAAATAAAATTTATCTTTTGTTACTTTGTTTTATCAGTTAAGAAGTGAATTTGCTGCTTGTTTAAAGCAAACACATGAAATTTGCTTACGTATGTGTATTGACATGCGACACACTTAACAGCTGAGAAAAGGGAGAATGAATGAGTAGAATATCTACATTCTCTTGCAGAAATCATCGTAAAATTAGTCGTAAAAGTGATTTACTTTTTCGTGATGTGTGAAGAAACTTTTGGTCGCATTTGTGCTACTAATCGAAAAAGCAGAGCAAGTAAAATAAATATTTAGGCAAAGATTCTATACCGACAAATGCGACAAATGTTTCACTTGAAATTGACCCCAACAAGATGATTCTTCTTGCGTGATTTTCATTTATAAATATCATTATGACTTTCAAATTATTGACGAGGGTTAACACGATTCTAAGTGTACCTTCTGTAGTCATCCGAGATACATCAATTCCCCCTCTTTGATTATAAATATAAATTCCAAATGTTAAAAGAAGTCAGTGAATATTTTATACGAATTCAGTTGCAGTCAGTTGTAAGTCGTACCCCGTGACTTTAATCTCCCCCAACTTCTTTCGGAAAAAGCATGATCGTTAAGGTTTCTTCATTTTCACGAAAAGAACAGAAAAAGAAATAAAAAAATAAACGTGAGACAAGGGAAACCTTCTGAGAGAGAACGAGAGTCACCCTTGTGTCGGCTTGGAGCACATGCGCTGATAAATTTTATCATTCAAAAAAATTTTTTGTTTACGTCTCTCTTCATGCTTTCCGTCACTTAAAATGTGAGCGGTTGCTATGAGTTCTCAGATCACACGAAAAATTTCTCTTCTACCAAATACTCTTCAGTTTGCTACGGAAAACTGACAGTGACGGAATGAAAAAACTGCGGTCCGCGTTGTCGATAAAATTTTCACTAACATAAAAGCTTTTTTCTGGTCAACACTCGGTCAATTACCTTTCAAAATTTACGATAAGTGAAGTTTTTACACTTTTTCGACATCATTTTATAGACACTCGTGATAAATTGTGCAACATTTGTTGGTGAAAATCTGCATCAATTACTTTAAAGGGATTTTTCACGAAATCATAGAGAAAGAAAAGAAAAATAACTGACACAATGATAGGGACATCGCGCATATAGGATACATAGCACCAACACATTCACACCTTTAACCAAAAAGATTTAATCTTAGAGAAAGGAATAATAAAATGCTCTGAAAGAATTCATCGTCCCCGCATCAAGTGGAATTTCATAGCAATATTAGATCGAAAAGAGGGCGAATGGAAAATTGTGAACATTTAAGGACATCATGAGGGAAAAGTGATGTGAAGTGTGTGTGTTAGTTTTATTGCTTGTGCTGTGAAATGAAATATTTAAATATTTTTCTCACTTTAAACGATGAAAACGAGTACAACTCCCTCGCTTATTGTTATGCATAAAAAACCAATTATGCATAATTAATGCAACTCATTCAAGATAAAAATTTTCAACAAATCCTTCCATTTGTTTTTAATTAAAAAAAATTCTTTCATTTTGTTTGCGAAATAAAGAAGGAAAAGGAGAAGAAATTCTTTTGGAAAGCTTAGAGGGAAATTGAAAGGAACGAGAAACGTGTGAGTAAGAATATTTAAAGGGATTTGATTGTTCATCGTACGAATTATTAAACAGCAAGTGAAAGTAGCTTTAAACATTAAAACAAGAACATAACATAACTCATTGTCTAAGCTACGTTTGGATGTCATGCGAGACACTTTATCATTTTAATTGCCTTTCCCACCTGAAATAAAAAAGCAAAGGAATTCCAAAACCTTCAACAAACTTTTCTTTTTTTGTTTGAACTACTTACATCGTTTGGGATTGGAATGGAAAGCATCCTAAATCGTATCATTACGCTCATTGAATTTCAAATGTTTTTATCTTGTCATGAGCAAATTGAATAATACATGAAAAAAAAGAAGATTATCGAGTGAAATTAGAAGATTAAAGCATCACATTGATACTGAATAATTGAATATCTAACACTCTAATGTGTAATGGAGGCTAATGTTGAAAAACGTGAAAAAATATACTGAATTGCTAATTTTTCTACATTGTCAGTGACAAGTAACGTAGAGTGTGCCTAGCAGATGAATATCCAAGCGAGAAATGTAAACGTGAATAACGAAGCGCGTTTTTTCTCTTTCCATTCCGTCAGTACGATCAAAATTTAAATTCTTTACGAACTTTCTGAACCATGAAAAAGGTTTTCAGAGCGAAAAAAAGAATCAGTTCTGTCGGCTCGACAAGAAAAAATGTTTTTCAGATTTTTATTCTTCCATTTCGATGCTAATAAATTTGCTTTTGTTTTTGAATATCATCCTTGATATGTCATTCAGAAAGAAATATTATAAACGACAATCAGAAGATGTCACAGTTTTTTCAAGTCTCTGTGAGTCACAGAGACTTGAAAAATCTTTTACAATTTGTTACTCAAAAAACTTTCCTTCTCAAGGACTTTCAAACTTACGAAATTATTTCTCCATCATTTCAGGAAAATATTTCAAGATATTTAAATTGAATCAAACATTTCCCTTGACGTCCGCCAACTCTGTAGAAATAAACGTCGCACATTTCATGGATAAATCGAAGCAAATTAATCATCGATAAAGTTTCTTTTTATTTGTATTTTTTTTTCGTATGTTTGTGGTTACAAATTTATTGGACCTTAATTAGAGTTTGTCACAAAGTTATTTAGTAAATAAGTGTCGTCACATAAACAGAAATAAAGTACAGTCGACGCGCTATAAGCAGAAGCTCTATGAGAGCAAAAGCTTCAAACATGACCACCCCCTTCAACTTCATTCATATTGAAAAGCCATTCTAAAAGCGGAAAATCTCCTCACACGATCACCCCCTTCAGTTTCCGCTTATAGAGCTTCTACTGTAGAAAGAAAACCAAATTTTTCTTATCTTTACGGCTTAGAATTCTTAGTTCATTGCGATAAGATTAAGAAGAAAAATTGAAAATGTAAATAATTCACTTTTTCGCTTTTTATGGCATTGTACCTGTTGACAGCTAATTAGGTTGTTAAAAAAACACTCAAGTACAAGGTTTTAATGACGATGATAATTATTTACGATCTTTCACGCTTTCATTCGACAAATCATAGCGAACGACTAGACATTAAATTTATATTTCAATTCGAGATGATTTTATGTTCAACGACAAATGAAAATCAATCTCCTAAGTGAATCGAATAGGAAATAATTTTATTCATGTTTGATTCTAATTGGATTGCAGAGCAGTCGCTGATTTCATCACTTCATCACACAGAATGCCTGGAGTTATTATTTTTCGACGACGATGGTCGGTTGGTAGCGACGATTTTGTTGTTCCCGGATTATTCCTATTCACAATTCATCTCTTGTGGTGAGTGATAAGCAAATATGTAATAAAAATGGAAAGAATTTACTTCCTTTTTCTATCTTTTATCTGACAATCAGGCTAATTATACTCTCCGTCGTACTGTTAGTAATTGAATACGACAAATCCATAAAATGCATTGAACTACTATGGTATTATATTGTTGGATATATTTGTCTATTGTTTGGTGAGTTTCAAGTCACGTTCTTCATGTTTGGCAAGAACAGAAGATATAAAGAACTGATTTTTCTAACGAACTCAAACAATTTCATTGTCATTGTAGCTTTATCAATAATAGAATTAGGAATATGCATCATATCCATGCGAGGATCCATTCTAGATTCAACTGAACGAACGAATATTCAATATTGGTTGTACATTAGATTAAGTGAGTTTATTTGTGGATTAAGTGAGTTAAAGTTTTAAACAATTTTCTATCATGATTACAGTTTTAATGTTAGCTGATTTTTCTGCATTGATAACTGGCATTGTCTGGTTTATACAAAACTATCAAAGCTGTCCAATTGAAGAGCCAAAAAAGATTGTCATGTGTGCCATTGTTTCTAATCTCTGTGTAGAGTTGCTTGTTGTTATGACAATGTATTGCTCGTTCGATCCAGCTGGAAGATCGTGGGTGAAAATGAAGAAATATCAACGATCAATGAGAGAGTCCGAGTCAAGATTTAACTATCGTCGAAGTGGATCAACAAATCGTAATTGGCGACAACGAAAAGTTATGCGCGCTTATCAAGACAGTTGGAATCAACGGTGTAAGTTTCTATTCTGCTGTATGGGATCATCAGATCGTACTCGAAACTCCTTCACTGATATTGCACGATTGCTCAGCGATTTCTTTCGTGATCTTGACGTCGTACCAAGTGATGTTGTTGCTGGTTTAGTATTACTTCGAAAGTTTCAGAAACTTGAACGTGAAGCCATTATACGACAGGTAAGAAAGCGAAATCGATTATTTTATCAGATTAAACATAAATCACTTAACTTCACAGAAGCGGCATGGAATTTTCGAATATTTATCGGGTGTTCCTGTCACCGAACGAACTCAGTTCTTAGCTTTAAACGATTCACACGACTACGATCTCTTTCAATCAGTTATTCATTACATGTATTACGCGATATCAGCATACGGTTGGCCGATGTATCTCATCACTCATTCAAAGACCGGCGTCTGTGATTTATGTCCGAATCTTAAATGCTGTTTGCTTTGTTTCGGACGTTCAGATCGCGCTCAAGTGATTGAAGACAATTGTTGTTTATGTAATTATGCGGCACTCAAGCAAATGGTTGCTGAAGGCGATGTCGAAGTGATTTATGCGACTTATCATGTTGACATCGGTGAAACGCCTTTCTTCGTTGCTGTTGATTACACAAGGGAAAAGATTGTCGTATCGATTCGAGGAACTTTATCGATGAAAGACGTCTTAACAGATCTTAATGCTGAAGGTGAGCCATTACCTTTAAATCCTCCACGAGAAGATTGGCTCGGTCACAAGGGTATGGTGCAGGCTGCTGTTTACATTAAGAATAAACTCGAAGAGGAAAATCTCATATTGAAAGCTTTAAATCATAATCCCACTCGTGGGACTCAAAATTACGGTCTGGTTTTTGTTGGACATTCCCTTGGTGCGGGCACAGCTTCGATTCTTGCAATACTCATGAGACAAGAATTTTTGGACCTTCAATGCTTCAGTTATTCGCCACCCGGTGGCTTGTTATCAATGCCAGCTGTTGAACATAGTAAAGAGTTTATTACATCGGTGGTTGTTGGCAAGGATGCCGTGCCAAGAATAGGACTTCATCAAATGGAATCACTTCGTGCTGACCTCATCAACGCCATACAACGAAGTATTGATCCAAAGTGGAAGACGATTGCATGCAACATGATTTGCTGTTGCTGTGGACCGGAACCAACTTCTGTTACGAAGATGAGTGAGCAAGATTCGAATGTGAATGCTTATCAAGAGCAAAAGGATGCTTCACGTCATAGCACCGTCCATCCAAACGATAATTCAATTGCTTTAAGTCTTCATCATCCGCTGTTTCCTCCGGGACGAATAATTCACATCGTTCGTCATCATCCAACAAATGACGAGTAAGTTTATTAATTTTTAATTCAATTTAATTAACTTTAATTTTAAACTCTTTTCATTAATTCGTTTATCATGTTATAACTAATGAAGCAAAAATTATTTCATAATCGTTTAACATTTTAATTTTTTAAGTGATAAAATTTATTGCGCAATTTAGTTCAACAATTTTTGTTAATTTCTTTTTTGATGTTTTCATTCGAAAACGGTTCATTTGTCATTTTGCTTTACTGCTACTTTTTCTCTTTCACAAAACAAATCTTTTTTTCTTTCATTCCATTCTGCAACGAAACAATTCTTTATCTTGTATTCGACTGTTGTTCATTTCATAAAACAACCCAGACAAAAGTATGAGAAAGGCTGCTGGAGGTATGCCAAATGCACACAAGATAGATAAACATACGACCAAGAACTCCTCCTGAATGCCGAATAGTTTAATTTTATCGTAGTTCTTCATTTCCGTCTTAAGTTTTCTTATGTTGTAGAGTCTCTTAGCTTAAAATATGTTGCGGGGGTGTTGACGTGTTGTGTCACTTTTCGTTCTTTATTTCGACTTAATGTCAACTTTAATTTATGTTTCAAAAATTAAGAACTTAAGATTTGAGTGAATTTTAAGCACTCGACATAACATTTCAATTCTCCCCGTTCAACCTTCTTAAAGTGAATTTCATCTAATAGATAGAATTTATTTATCTTTCTAGTCATCAACCATCCCAAGTGTTTTTATTCTTAAATAGAAGAAAAAAATTGTTTTAAATTATTTTTAGAAATATTTTCTTAATTAATTTTCTTCTTTTTCTTAAGAAAAAAGATGAGAGAAGCGGAGATGTGGAGTGTGTGTGTGTGTAGAATGATGTTTGTAGTTCCAATTTAACTCCATTAAATTCAATTATTAAGCGAGATCTCATCTCAATTCAAATTTATATTGTGAGAAGAGAGTAGAGCATGTTTTTTATCTATTTTTTGGGAATGAAACGAAGACGAAGACGTTGATTGCTTTACTTAGATACTTATATAAACTCCTACTTATTTCATCCAATTGTTAAATAGAATCGACGAGTGCTTATCTTTACTTTTTTAAACATGAAGCTAAAGTAATCTAATTTATTGAATTTCAACGTCTGTCCCACAGGCAAGCATTGAAGAAACATGAGCCAGTATATCAAGCGATTTGGGCGAATACAACCGACTTCGACGAAGTCTTAATCTCACCAGTAATGATACAAGATCACATGCCAGAAACTGTTCTGTCTGCCCTCGAGAAAGTAAGTCAATGATGCACGAGATTGCTTTTTCATGCTTTCTTTTCATTTTTATTTCGTTTATAATTCGCTCTTTAACTTTTCGCTTATCATTGTGATATTTATTTTGTATTCTTTAAGCAAGTTTTATTTTGTGTTCCATTACTTAATTTTTTTTTGTGAAATGTTTCTTACAATTAAGTGTTTTTATTACTTGAGCCAGTAATTCCAGAAAAGGAAAATTGAAACATGACAAAAAAGAAGCTTATAAGCTTATGAAGTGCTTTCTCTTGAAGAAACAAGAACTTCTTGAGGGTGAATTTTGAAGTTTCGTCAGATAAAAAGCATGAGTTGAATTTGTAATTTCTAACAATAAAATCGTAAAAGTTTTCTTTTGTTGTTTTACAATTAACAAAGATAATTTGACGGAACTTTTAAACATTTCTCTCTTTTTACAAATATTATGCTGAACGACTGTTTTATCAAACAAAAATGACAAAAGAGAAGAAATAAATACACTTAGCACTTTATTTATGCATTTTCTTTTTCTTTATTGTGTTGAATGTGGTCGTTGTTATGTTGTGTTCTTCAATTTTTTATGCTGTTTATTCTTTTCTCCCCTCCCACGACAACATTTAATCTCAAATTATAAATATCCTGAACCACGTTGCATTTAATATTTCGCTTTAAACAAAACTCTCAAAGCTTTTTAATGCGAAAGAAAAAGAAGAACGAAAAGCAGAAATATAAATATTGTTATTTAATTTGTGGCATTGCCAATAAACCGTTCATTCGCTTAGATAGCTAATAAAATTTCCTTTAACTCTCAATGTCTGTTTTTTTTCTCTTTGAATGATTCGAACTCATATTGTCGCAAGATATATGTTTAAAACATTTTATATCTTTGTGTTGAATCAATTAATTACGAATTTAGCTTTCGCATTTTTTAGAATGGCTTCATTCATGTACATTTAATCATGTTTTTGATATTAAATTGTCTTTCTGTTTCGCTCTTTCACTTTCTGTCTTGTGGATATGAAAACATTTTTTTCATTAAACTTCCATCCAAGCATCGCATCCCTAAAATAAATTAAAGCAAACAAAAAATTTACCAAAAAATTCTAAAAGTCAACAAATAAATAAAAAATCATTTTGAATTAATTCGATTATATCCATTTCCCGCTACTTGCATCAACTTCTAGGTTTTTCATGACCTTCAAAAATCATCTCAGAATGATGATCGAATAAAGCGGGGGGCAAATGATGAATCGAGTTACGATGATGTCAGGTATTTTTTTTATGTAACCAAAATTCAATTTTCAGTTTCAGTTCTCTTCCATCTTTCAACTATTTTTATTATTATTTTTCAACATGATTTTTCTTTTCTTTCCTGTAGTGTTGGGTGTGAAAATCACATTTGATTTAAACCAATTTTTTTATGTGCCTGTAAACAATTTAAAAAAGAAGATCATAGAAGCATTTCTGTTTTTATAATTTAATTTAAAACATGAAAATATATTTATGATGGGCATTTGATGTTGTACGCCATTTCTTTGGTGAGTAGGAGTGCACGCGAATCCCATTATTGTGTTAAGCTTCTTAAAGATAATGTCTTAAATAGCATTGTCACCGCCTCACACGTTAATACAATTTGAAAAGTATAACGAAAGATTATTCTAATTTTATTGCTCGTCTCCACAGGTTGTAACGACAATTGGACCGCGGAAGCCGCAAAGACGACATCCCGCAACGGTGCCTGACTCATCAATCATGTCAATTCCCAAAAATCAACATCAAAGCCCAACTCAAACGTCTCTTAAACATTTACAGTCAACACATCAGCAGCAGTTGACACCAAATTCTCAACGGATTCTTCTTGAGACGTCTTTTGGCGCACCGCCATTGGCGTCGAACGCAAATGGTATGAATGGGCTTAATGCCAAAAGTACAGCGCCACTTCGTAGAGCACCGAAGACAGTAGCATTCAGTAACAATGGTGCTTCTTATCCACCACCTCCCAAATATAAACCCACAACACTTTCGCTATGCGAAACCCGTCCTAATCCTTTTGATGGTAAAATTGTTGACTTAATTTATGATGATTGGTTTGGATTGGCACCGCTAGCATCCCCTGAAAGTCTCTCAGAACTTTCAAGCATTAGTTCCCGTGCTAGTGTTAGTCTTAATTTAAATTTATCAAACAGTATTGAAAAGTTTCTTAACAAAGTTGTTATTGATGCTAAAACTCCATCGCCTCCAGTTACTAACCAAGATGAAATCTACGAGTCTCAACTTCATACACCAATCGTTATTCGAAGGACACCGAAATTTAGTGAAAATTTGGCAACGTGTGCTGATGATTGGAAAACACAAAATAATTATAAGCGAATGGGAAAAGTTTTCGTTACAAATCCAAAAATTACTGGTTCTGACAGTGATTCAAATGGCGATGGAAGTTTTGGAACGGCTGAAAGTTTGCCAAAAACTGGTTGTTGCAATAGTAACGATAACATTTTAAAAGATAATCGAATGCAGCAAGATTGGAAATCTGCCGATAACATCGACAATAAGTTCGATCCAAGAAACAGTAATAAGACCTTCACGGTCAGTGACAGTGCCATGTTGAATGACTGTAAATCGCAATGTCCCGTTTGTCCATGTACGAAACTTCCACAAGAAGAATGTTGCCAAAAGTTTGATCACATAAGCTGCATCATGATGAGTGCTGAAGAACAGAGAAACAGTGGAAAATATTCCATCACTAATACTACAAGCTCTAGTGACACATATTATTCATTAACGGGATCTGAAAGTGGATACATTCAGAATGGAACGAAAGTTTTATTATCCAAACTTGGAACTTATGAAGAAGAAACTTTGACATGTGAACTGCCAGCGTCAACACAAAACTCGATAACACTCAACCCGACAACGATATCATCGATTACTCGATCAGGTATTTTGGAATCTCATTTTCCAGTTTATTTTGATTCAAGTGATGAAAAGTCGTCGCTGTTGTCACATGAGAACAGCCCAAGCCAAAAGAATACTCAACGAAAAACTGTTCAATATACACAAAGTAATGTTATGAGGAAGAACTCGAATGAAGATTTTAAAGCCTTTTCTCGCAACGAGTCGTTACCATTGTTGTCAAGTTTAGTGGAAAAGTCTTCACCTACAAATTATATGAAGCGTAAAAAAGTGATTTATCCCATACATACTCCCCCAATTATGCAGCCATCACCGAGAATCACTCCGACGATAAAGTCAAAATCCACACCCACGTCAATAACAAATTTATACATTTTTAGTGAAAGTAATGTCTAATGATAATGCAGTGATTATAGGACCAAAGATTGTGCAATAAATACTCAAACCAACTCTTCTCTTTTCTCCTTCCAACTTTCTTCATCTTGACATTTCAAACTTTCCTAAAAGCATTTTTCGATTACAAGCAAAAAACAGCAGAAGTTGTTTAAGAAACTTTGACAGTCTTGTTAGATGAAAATCTCATCGTTATTAACTCTTGACTAGATAAAGAACATAAAAAAGTTTAACATTCCAAAGACGATGACTAGCAATTGAAAGTTTTTCTCCTTAAAATTCTACTTTTCACAAAAAACTTACCTTAATGAATAAACATAACGTACTTAGTGAAATTGACGAGTAGTTTCAATTTTTAAAAGAAAACAAAATAAAAGAAGTAAAAAATGTGCTAACAATAACTGAAGATTGTACTAACTCATAGTTAAATGTAAGATGTTGTGGTGATTTTAATGATTTTAATAAAGAAAATTGATGAAAAAGTTTATTATACTAATTTGAAAAGGTCTCCAACATTTCTAATGATTAAATGATTCCTTTCAGACTTGCTTGACTAAATGTTGAATTGTAACTTTTCAAAAAGGATTTAAAACTTGGCAGAATAACGAAAGAAAAGTTTTCTGAATGTTAATCGATGTGGCTACCTGTTAAAATATCAATTAGGAAATTAAAAGTTTGAATAAGCAAAGAATCTTGCAAAGAATGAGCTTCTGAGAGAAGGAAAATTAAAAGCTCAACGCCAAGGGGTGGATCAACAAAGAAATTTATGGGAAAATTCGAGATTCAAAGTTCACAAATTTCAGCGGGTATTTTATAATTTTGAAATTAACATTTCTGAAAAGCACGAAAAATGAAGAACTGCGAAGCACCATTCGGGCAGCCAGGAAATGATTGTGTTGATCTACCCCTTGCTCAACGTCAAATTCTCTCAATATTTTGATTCTTTTTCTCTCATGAGAGAATTTACGTCAAAATCACTCCATGTTAAAAACAGAAACGTGGTAGAAAAATTATTTTTACTTCACATCATAAGCAATTTGATATTTTAGTAATACGGACAACCTCGAATACATCACTAACACCGTCTATCTAACATTTTCATTTTTCTCGAGAAATGCTTAAATAATCATAAACGTGAGCAGAAGTGATTCAGAAATAAAAATCTAAGCATGAATAATTCGATTAAAGTGCATAAATCTTTGATGCTATTAAAGAGAAATTACAGCCAAATCAATTTAGAAATAATGCTAAGTGACGAAAATAAACGAAAGACAATAGAAAAGTTCAAGAAATATACAAAATTAAGATTTGCCGAAAAGAATCCTGAAAAGCATGCGGCAATTTTGATTCCTATGTGTATAACAAACAATGAGATAAGCATTTTGTATACGATTAGAAGCAGTAAGTTAAGGAATTATTCAGGTCAAGTTTGTTTTCCAGGTAATTACTTTCACCTTCTTATATCCCGAAAAAAGATTTGTTATGTTAAAAGTAAATTTACAGGCGGAAAAATGGATGACACCGACAATCACGAAATCGAATGTGCATTAAGAGAAACCGAAGAAGAAATCGGATTAAGTTCTCAATACATAAAAGTATGTAATGAATCAGCTGATTTGCTGGCATGACAATAAATTTTGTATTATTTTTAGATATGGGGTTCTGGTTCTCAAATAACGCCAAGAGATGGTCCATCGATTCTTCCCATCATTGCTGAAGTCGAAAACTTTTCACACACAATGCTCACTAAAAATCCTGAAGAAGTGGAAAAGATTTTCACGATTTCCCTTGACCGGCTTCGTGATCCGACGTTTATTCGTCACACACAGTTCAAAAGTCGAAGTGGCAACTCTTCAGGCTTCTCAATGCCAGTTTATCTTGGCGGCGACATGAGGTTCTGGGGAATGACTGCGACAATCACACATTTTCTACTTTGTTCAATGCTGCCTAAAGAACTTTATAATCGTCGAATGCCGTTTGTCAATAAATATGATACAACAAACTGATTGTAAAAAGTGCTATCAACTGATATGATTATGGCAACTGCGTTGTCATTCATAACATCGCTCGTCTGTGTTATATTTTCTTGACCGATATATGAAAATTTAATTTATTTAAAACAGAATTAAGGACTCGAGACCAAATCAATTAAGTTTAAAATGTTGACTTTTATTTGTGGAACTTTTCTTTTGTGTTAATAGTTGATGGACATTGTTTTAACTTCTTTAAAAATTAACAAATGAAAAAAAATTGAAAAGTTATCAGTTAGAGTGATGCAGTGAAAATGAAATATTGTTGAGTATTAATTATTGTTAATTGGTATATAAATGAAACGTAAATGTTTAATATAGAACTAGACTGCATATCAAATAGCTGCTAATTTTCCTTATATCTATTTTAGTATCATGTGTCATGATATTGCATTTTATGAGAATAATGATGATTATTATTGTGAGGGATTAAAATTAATATCTATTGAAGTTATTTAATAAAAAATAAATGAAAATAATTCTGCTTGGAATCTTATAAGGAATGAGATATTCTAAAAAGTTTTTCATACTTTAAATGATTTCCAAGTTTTTCTTTCTTTACTTATTTATTTAATTCATTTCTTAATTAAATCAACTACGCACTTCAATCATGGTCCATGATAAGGAGCTTAAATGATTTAAAGTGTAAACACCCCATTAAGCGATTAGAAATGCTTGCGAAGCATATTTAATTTAAAATCTTATGAATTGATTTTATGAAATGTTGAGCTTTTCTTAAAACTCGAGTTATGAATTAATTTAATACTGAGAAAGTAAAATTTCTTACATTTTGGCTTTGAAGATTCCTTCTTGAGCATTAAAATCGTTTTAAATGTGATGAATGAATAAAAGAAATGAAACAACTTAAAGGAACACTTTTGAGGTTCATTACGTATTTCTTTTTCCTTGTGCGACTTAAGTTGTAACAACAATTGAATAATTCTAAGCAAATTATACATGACATTGAGTTTCTAAATAATTAAAGCTTAGATTAATATTTATGGCGAGACTTTTGATAGTCTTAAATAAGAGCAGTAAATAAGTTTCTTCACAACATCATTTCATTGAAATTTCTCAAACGAAATTTATTTAAGGAACTAAAATTAAAAGGAACAAATGAAATTTTTATTTTCAACGCGAATGTGAACTTTCTCCATTTCTTTAAAAAGAAAAACAAGAACTTACAAAAAACAAAAATTCTTTATAAGCACGAAATTTATCACAGCATTTTAATTAATTGCCAATCGATTTATCGCGAAAATTCACGCACTTTTTTTCACGTTATTGCCTAAACATGATAATTTTCTTAAGAATATAAAATCAACGACTAGAACTCAAATGAGATTCGATAATTGCGCATATGGCGAGAGAGAGAAAGATAGAAAGATTTGTATAAAGTTAATTAAGTGTAGAGAAAATTATCGCTTACTGAATCGACACTTCCGACTCAACATTCTTCCAATTACTGATACTGATGTGTGGCTTTGGAAGGAAATTTCGCAAAGTCTGAACCAGTTGAATGCTGTCAATCAAAGCTTTTTGCAAATTTTCCGATTGCTTTCCATAAGGTTTCACCATTGATGGTCGAATAAAAGCTTTCATTCTTGCCATGTTTTTCATTAATTCAGCAAAAGCTCGAACGATTTTCTCTTGCCCAGCAACGACTCCGTCACGTTCGAAGTTGATTTGTGGGATCGGTGATGGCGCCCAATTATTATGCAGCAATTCCTTGTTTGATGTCGCATAACTGGCAGCTGAATAAGTTTCAATTCCATCATAAGACGGTCGTCTAGAACCAAAGCAACTACATTTAAACAAGTGAAGTAATGATCTATAAATGAATCAAACTTACCTTGAATAATCCACTGACTTGTTATGGTGAACTTGTGACATCAAATTATTCGCGGGAACAATTGGTTGACTTGGCAAACCTAAACTGTTGTTTGCTTGAACAATTGCAGCAACAGTTTCGAAATGTTTCTTATCCAACTGCTGCATAACTCTTTGTTTCTCAAGATTTTCCATCGATTGACTCATGGCACGGTTCTGCATCATTTGTTGAGCCAAATGTTGATTATTCATTGATCTGTTGAGCTTTGTTGGGTCATTCATGTTGACAGCTGGTGGTTGCATTAATAAAGGACTTTGCCTTGTTGACGACATGTAATCCATATTCATACTCATTTGGGGCGGTGGAAAGTTTTGATGGGGTTGTGGTGGTGGGGGTGGTCCTTGTTCAAATGGAACAGATTGTCCTTTAAAATAACGACAGGTTTGAGATGGACAAGAATTCACCACTTCAATGATGAAATCACGATCAAATCCAAAATTATCTTTTCCACATGAATACGACTCGAAAACTGACTTAATTGTTGAATCAATTGACAAATGCATTCCACCAGGTCCAGCCATGTGCTTTAAAATTACAGCATTTGCAAAGTGTTCGTATGGAAGAATAATTTTACCAGTTTCACGATGAATCAGTCTGCCTTGTTGATCTAAACTGATTTTCGTTGCCAGTACTCTGTGAAATATTTTTATGAAAAAATTATTGATAAAAAAAATTAATGTTTCGATGATAATTTTCTTTATTAAAACTTCTCCAACACAAGAGAAAAAAATCAACAATCGATGATGGGATGGGTAAAAAATCTACGAAACATTAATAATTCAACTTACTGAAGATAATTTATGTTGAAATTGTCAGACGACAAAAGATTCACCAGTTCTATTGAAGGCTGGCATTTATTCGTTAGAAACAACTGTAAAACCATGTACATTTTTTCTGTGATAAACCCATGATTGTGATCACTTATATAACTGCTAGGCTTATTCGACATTTCTTAATCTAATTCAAGAACTATTCACTAAAAATTCTTGTTGTGCAAAAAAAAATTTATGACCGATTAGAGAAAGTCTACAATGAGCGTCATTTTCAGTGATGTCACATAATTTGCGCAATCTTCAACATGAAAATTCTCTACAAATTATTCAAAATATTTACGTTTTACTCACATTATGTCAGTCTCACACACACTGTGCAAGAGTCAACTCTACAACCTTAGCTCTTGTAATTTAAATCAAAATATTGAATATCTAGCGAATAAAAGAGTGGAAATATGTTGAAAACAGCTATAAGGAATATTGGTATTGTGCAAGGATTAAAGGTAGGATAAATATATTTTATTATTAAAGCATTTCCTCGTTCATTAAAGAACTTTGGACTGTCCAAATTTATTTCGTAAACGAAAATGATAAAGAAGAGAGTGAAACCAGATTTCATGTTTATGAACTTGGTAAACTTGAATTATGTTATTGCACACAAAAATTTTTATTGTCGTAGCAATTCTATTCGTCATCGTCAACCGTTATCAGTCGTAAGCCTGATCAACGTCAAGTTGAGTTGATGGCAAGGTCCTTGCCACATCGTAAGAAGCTAAAGGATGTTGGAAATATAATAGTTGTAGCTTCAGGCAAAGGAGGTGTGGGGAAAACAACGACAGCAGTAAATCTGGCGATATCTTTATCGCTTGAAGGCAAAAGTGTTGGAATACTTGATGGCGATATTTTCGGACCGACCGTTCCACTTATGATGAACCTCAAGGAAATGCCATTAACTGACGAAAATAACATGATGATTCCTCTTGTTAATTATGGTATAAAATGCTTATCAATGGGTCTTCTTATGGAAGATTCAAGTGCTGTTGTTTGGCGTGGACCTCTTGTCATGTCTGCTCTTCAACGTTTATTGAAAGGCGCTGCTTGGGTGAGTTTTTGTTGATTAATTTATTGATAAAAATATTTACTGTTATTTTTTAAAGGGACCTTTGGACATATTGATTGTCGACACACCACCAGGAACAGGCGATGTTCATCTCTCGCTCTCTCAAAATGTCCCTCTCTCAGGCGTTATCCTTGTCAGCACACCTCAGACTGCTGCTTTAAATGTAACTAAACGAGGTGCTGACATGTACAAAACTCTTAAAGTGCCAATCATCGGTATCGTTGAAAATATGTCGTATGTAATCTGTGAGAACTGCAAACATAAGAATGTACTTTATAACAACGCAATTGATGACTTTTCAAAAGAAATGAACATTGATGTAATCGGAAAGGTTCCCTTGGAAAAAGAAATAATCAAATGTTGCGAAGCTGGAACACCATCGTGCATAAAATATCCTGACTCTTCTTTCTCAGAATCTTATCGTCACATAAGCAAATACATTATAAAATATCTTGAAGAATTTGACACAATTATCGCAAATTATAAAAATAAATAAAATTTTATATCAAAATTTAACGGATTTTCACCCGCCGGGAATTCAAATTTTTAGCTGAGGGGTACAAAGATTTAGTCAGGAAAAAATAATTGTTTAGCTACCTTGTTCTCGTTCTTTCGTTTATTTAAATCTTCTCTTACTAGACAGAAAATGGATTTGTGTTGCCTTCAAAACTAATCACAAAAGTACGGAATATTCGTAACAAATAAAGGTAAAGTTCGTGGATATTTAAAAATGGGTCAATTTCGCGAAAAGAATTTCGATTTTTTTTTGTTACTTGAAGAAAGTTTAATAATGTTACAGTTATTTGAAATTATTGGCATGAATGTACAACTCATATGTCACCAATTGCCAAGAAATGATCGCGTATAGTGTTTGTACATTTTTTCACGTAGTTTTAATTACTGTGTAATGAGTGACGACAAGTAAGCACACACAAAAAGATGTTCTGAGAACAATACGTAAATTTGAACAAGATTTATTGCATCTAAGTATCAACCTTTTGGTATTTATGACCAAAAACAAGTCTCAAAGAGCAAGTGATATGTACACATTACCTTAATGATACATTCGCGTTTTAAATGGATCGGTTTCCATTCCTGTCTCTCGAGAGACTTGTTCAGTGGGTGTGTGAGAAATTCGTTGTGCAAAAAGATGCTTGTTGTAATCAGCAAATACAGAAAAGAAAAAAAAGAAAACATGAAACATAAATTGTCGATGACTAATAGAAAAATCTTCCACATTCCTGTGCTTCCGACGTGCATGTTTAACGATGAAACATGTTTAAAGATTAAATGGAATCATGAAATGATATACGAAAAAAATAGAAAAAAAAGATTGTGATAACAGACATTGATAAGAGATTAGTCAAGAGAAAATATTTATTGTGGTGACAAATAACTCATTGTGTCCGACGAAATTCATTCAATTTATTTTGACACAATTTAGCCTCAATTACAAACGCCCGACACACTTCAAGCTCAATCAAACAAACCGCGGTCTTTCTAAATCCATAATCCAATTTGAAACCAGAAAGAAGAAAACAAGAAACTTTCTTTTCATGAATTACACGAGGAAGTTTTCGCGTGTTACGTCCCATTGATTTATGTTGAGATTATCAATGTCGATTTGTGATAACCGATGATGTATTCACATTTGTGTCTTTGACACAGTTTTTTGTTAATGAATCAACTTGAAAGTGAATTTAATTCAATAATTTATTGACGTATAAAACAATAACGCTAATACTACATGATTATTTATAAATCGTGTAAAGTTTTGTGATAAAAAACAAGAAAAAAACAGAAAGCACTTGGCATGAGAATAACAAACAAGTTCAAATTGAAATTTCCAAGAAAATCAACATCTTGCATTTAACTAATCATCATTATTGATGAAACGAAATAAAAATGCCGGTAAAGTTTCTCTCATAATTTGACTATGAAAGAAAAACGAAAAATGAATGAAAAAGATCATAGAAACAGACTGAAATGTAGTTTAATAATTGATCTCATTCAATATGTGCTTTGGTATCTGAACCGTATCCATGCTACCGCTAATGCAAGATTCATTCAATTTCTTCTCTTATTCCGAGTGAAAACATTTTCAATTTTAAAAATTTTATCGATTTTTCCTCATTTCTACTTTCGTTACTGACTGCTTACTCGCTCGCTTACTTCATTCATTGAATTCTTCTTGTTATTTATTTTTCTGTGTGGTTTCTGTTATCAATTTGTTTTCTCAAGTTTTTGCTCGTCTTTCTCACTCTTTCAGACTAATTTCATTTATTGCATCGATATCTACTTTTCAATATCACAATTGATTTCTACAATCGCCGGAACTAAAAACTCTAATCGGGACTGTTGTTTTGTTGTGTGCTGTTGTTTATTAGCATTATGGAAGTGAGTATCCAGTCAAGTAACAGCAATCACAGCACCAAATCGGAACTGGAAAAGGACATAAGCGACTTGGATGTTAGTGATAAGAAAAATGGCCTCAATGGAAGTGCAAATATCAACAATCATAGCAATGAGAAGTTGAACACACTAAAGAAACGGATATCAAGTGGTAAGACACCAAATAGAACACGCGAAACAACGAAAGCAAAGCGCGTTCGATTCTTTCGAAATGGTGACAAGTTCTGGACGGGATATTTGGTTGCTGTTTCAAATGAGCGCTACAAGTAAGTTTTTCATTCCATTTCTACCTCATTCTATTGGAAATTAAGGACAAATGTTTTTATTTACCATAAAACGATTCCGGATTGCGTGCATAGCAATCAAAACGCGTGGGTGCGTGATGTTGTTGATAATTATTTTCGATTTTTTCCTTTTCCTTTCTCACAGATCCTTTGATAGCCTCGTTGAGGATTTAACGAAGCAATTGGGTGAACGACTAAACGGAGCAATACGATGCATCTACAGTTTAGATGGAAGGAAAGTTGAAAAGCTTGATGATCTCGAAGATAATAAAAGTTACGTGTGCAGTTGTAACAATGAGAATTTCAAGAAAATTGAATATTCATCAGCCAGTCAAATTAAAGCACGTTTATCAAAGAATGGACGACCTTTGTCACCGATGAAGAATGGAACAACGAATGGAACAGCGTCAAAAGATATCACGTCAGTTGTTTATCCTCGCATTGTAACATTAATAAGGAACGGTGTAAAGCCACGAAAGATCATGAGATTGCTTTTAAACAAACGTAACAGTCCAACCTTCGATCACATTCTGTCAGCAATCACTCAAGTTGTTAAATTGGATTCGGGTTGTGTACGAAAAGTATTCAAAATTGATGGAACGCCTGTGACAAAGTTGGCTGACTTCTTTGACGTAAACGACGTTTTCTTTGCATATGGAAATGAGAGAGTTGGAAATGACGACTTTGAGCTTGAGCCTGATGAGAGTAAAGCCATCAAACAGACACAAAAAACGCTTAAGAATGGAGCCGTGCGTAACGGTCCCAAGCCAAAAATGCCAGTAAAGTCGCATAATGACACATTCGCTGTATGTGATGATGAAGAATTACTGGTAAGCGGTGGAATCAGATCTGAATCACTTCCTGTTGATATTCAAAATCGATTTGCGCTTGGAAAAATTATTGGTGATGGAAACTTTGCTGTTGTGTTGAAGTTGAAAGATAAATTGAGTAGTGATTGTGAATATGCTTTGAAGATCATCGATAAATCAAAATGTAAAGGAAAGGTGAGACTTTTAAGCTTCATTTTGACTCTGAAAATTTATTAAAATTCATCTTCAGGAACATTACATCGACGCAGAAGTTCGTGTAATGAAGAAACTTAAACATCAACACATCATCTCGTTACTTATGGACATTGACACAACAACAAACATGTACCTTGTTCTTGAACTTGTTCATGGTGGTGACTTGTTTGATGCCATCACAAGAGTCACGCGCTTTTCGGAAGCACAATCAAAGATTATGATTAAACATTTAGCATCAGCTTTGGCTTATTTGCATGCAATGAGTGTTGTTCATCGTGATGTGAAGCCAGAGAATCTGCTGGTAAGTGAATGAAGAAATATTTCAATTGAAATGATTTAAAGCTTTGTTTTCTTATTTCAGGTGGAGTTGGATAACGATGGCAATGTAATTATGTTGAAATTAGCTGATTTTGGTTTAGCATGTGAGGTGACGGAACCGCTTTTTGCTGTTTGTGGTACGCCGACATATGTTGCACCAGAAATTCTTATGGAGAGTGGATATGGCCTGAAGATTGATGTGTGGGCAGCTGGCATCATCCTTTACATTCTTCTCTGCGGTTTTCCGCCTTTTGTCTCTCCTGATAATCAACAAGAGCCGCTTTTTGATGCGATTTTGTCGGGTGTCTTCGAGTTTCCAGAACCTTATTGGGTGAGTTGAATAAATCTTTAATAAAATCTTTCTGTTCATTAAGATTTTCTTTTGTCTAGGATGGAATCGGTGAACCTGTTCGTGATTTAATTAACAACATGCTTCAATCAGATCCCGAACTTCGATTTAGTTCCGAAGATATTCTTGATCACTATTGGCTGATGAATGAAGAAGACTTTGATAATTATTTGTAATGGTAAACTTAATGATAAACTTGAACTTCCCTCCCACGATCAATATAATGTCAGACTGCTTCAAATTTCCTCAATGATAACGACGACAATTTATTGAATTCTTTCACCGGTTCCTGTTTATTTTAACTTCCCTTTTTTGTATCTTTTTTAAAGACTACGCGAGTGAGAAATCTTTCGTGACTGACCTTATAAAAACGAAACAAAACACAATTTAAAGCAAAAAGAATCCATAATTAAGAAAAGTTGTTTATGAAGTGAAAGAATATTTATTTATTTTCTTATTGCAAATCCACAAAACCGCAAGTAGTTGAAATCAAACCAAACTCCAAATAAACGAATAAAAGATGAGAAGTTAATTCATAGTGAAAATCCATTGAAATTCCTTAAATACAATTCAATTATTAGAAGTTGTAAAGAAATTGTGAGAAAAAATATTTGTGAGAGAACAAATTCATGCGAAAGATTCAATGAGATTTACATGTTCATTAATATGAACGAACAAACCTGTGTTGATGATTAACTTGTCTGATTATTGAAGGCATTTGCTATCTTTAATTGACATCATCTTGACTGTAATTGGAATTTTATTTCCGCATGAATTTTTTGTATAAGAAAAATGAGTATTCAAGCAAAAGTTTGTTCTTTTTTTAATTAAAATAATTTATCTCAAGTTACTTTGGCGGCTGTTCTCAAAAAAAGTCGTGTAGAGATTTGAGATGTAATATTAAAGAAAAAAATCGTAGTTAATTAGCAATGTAAAGGATTAATTACTTATAGTACTACAAACTTAGACTTATTGCTTCTTTCTCGCTTTTTCCCTCTCATTTCGTTTCTTATTGAGAAACATTTACGGGGAATTTTAATTAAAAAGAACATTAAAATCAATTTTTAATGTTCCATAAATAGCCTGCATACTTGCGCAAAGCTTTTCAATCAAATCATTCGAATGAATTGCAAATTTGTAAATTATTATTTATTTTCTAATATTTTGATTACCTTTGTGAATCTATCTTGTAAAGAAAATGATGTCAAATGTCGCTTTATTTATTATAATTAGAAAATTCAATCCAATAAGCATTCATATCATTATAAAAATGCGTAGATTAATATTTTATTTTTATTATTATTTTGTCACGTTGTTTCTTGTTTATTATTATTTTTTGTTTTAATTATAAAAATGAAGAAAATGGAAAAAAATAAATATATAAATATATAAAGGAAAAGGTCAAATAAAATATTTACTTAGCTGATGGACTTGAATAGAAATGAATTATCGAGAGGAATATTTTTTTCCACGAATAAATTATTCCGCGACCAGATTATTGCTTGAAAATTATTCCATGCAGAAAATTGCATGATGATTTTGAAATTTTTACCGTTAAAAATTCTAAGGTAAGTTTTTAAGTTTATGGTATTTAAATTATGTTCATCATGATATAATGTTTAAGATGACAAATTATGATGCTAAATACAATATATTTTTACTTCTTATCCCTGTTATTTAATAAAATTTAACTCACAAAATATTTTTCTACGCATTTACATTTTTAACGGTTTAAATTTTAAAAAATGTCGTGCAATTTTCTGCCAAGCAATAACATAAATCTGGAATTTTTTTCCCGTAATTTTTTTAGATGGAAAATAATATTCTTCTCGAATTATCACGTAAAATGTTACGCACCTTAAATGACGTCAAAAGAATAGAAAAGAGAAAACGAAACTTAATTGGCTTTTATTAATTGCGCAATAATGTGAATTGTGACACATAATAACACAACATGATGCACAATAAAGCTTTATTTAATCATTTATGAATAAAAGCAGGGTTGTTATGTGACATTCTCACATCATTTGACACTCACAGTCACTTGATAAAAATTCACATTCAGCTTAAAAGTCAATTTGCCTCAGTTAATAAATTTAAATAATAATGACGACATTGAACAACCCTGAAAAAAAAAGACTTATCGCGATATTGATAATGGAAACAATTTTTTTATTAAAATTTATTCAATACAGTCTGATAAGGTTTAGGTAAACATTTCCATTTTTTCTCTTTTATTTTTGTTTTATCTACAAAATATAAAGATTAAATAATTTAACATTAAAATGTTATGCTTCACATACTTATTGATGATCATAAAGGATTGGCCTGAAAGACTTTAATTAGGTCTTTCGTGTCTTCTCTTCCAGATCAATAAATCATGAAAATAATTAAAGAAAATATTGCAACTGATCTTAAATTTGTTGACACAATAATGTCGACAACTTCTTTCCTTTTCATTAATTAAATAATGAAAAACAAACATAAAGAGAAACATTGCATCCTATGAAAGGAAGACGAATAATTTTATAAGCTGAATTGATACAAACATTGATAAACAACAACAATAAAGGAAATGAATAAAAAAATGTATTATAAGATTTCATCGCTATTCCAATCGTCATCGTCCCAACCATCATTCTCGGTGGTATCGGCTGTCATTTGTAATCGACTCGCAGTTTCATTCTTCGTTTCAAGAATTCCAATGTTTGTTTCAGCAACAATTGGTTCGGTTTTCTGGAATGTCGGTGCCATGTTAAAGTCACTAAAAAAATCAACTTCGTTTTGTTTCTCTTCGAGTTTCGTTAATCTTCGATTTTTAATGTCAAGTTCTGTGATGTCTGCAACTTGTGGGCGCGTTATGATTTTTTCTTTAATTGGACTAGTTAATGATGTTGTAGATGATATTTCTTCGATAATCACAACCGGTTCAGTTTCTAACTTGCTATTAACATCTTCATTTCCATCTTCTTGATCCCAACTCCACTCATTTTCAAAGCCATTTTCATTTGAAGTTTCTTGTGATGTAACTTTGTTGATTATTGCCGGAAGTGTTCCATTAACGAGAATTTTTGTTGGCTCCTTTGTCGAACATTCACTGATGTCGATGTTATCAACAGGGCTTGAAGACAGAAAAATATCCATCGAGGCATTTAAAACTGGAGTTATCGAACGTGGCTGATCGACATTCCAAATCTCAGTTTGTTGCGGTCGTCCGTCAGCAAATAATTTCCTTCGATTCTTACCAATAACTTGTGATGCTCCAAGTATTGGAATGAGATCAGCGAGACATAAAAGTGTCTTTGTCACAAGAAGATCGTTTGTATCTTTAATTCCAAGCAAAAGTTGAGGTAAAATCTCATCGATAAGTTCTTCCCTTGTAAAAGTGTTCACATAAAGATGGAAATGTTCTAACAGAATTAATCGAATTTGAACATCAAGCACACAGAAAACTTGTTTGAGTTTGGGAACGATGAATTTAACAAAACCTGGTGTTGAAAACAATCCATCATCGACCGATGTCTCTTCGTCATCTTCAAGATTTTGAGGCTTCAGAAGATATGGAAGAAAGTAAAATTGCGCTGATGTTTCCAACAAGACAAGTCTTGAAAGAAGAAGCTCGCTCAACGGACCAATGGCACTTTCATCAAATTGCTTGAGTTTCTCATATAAAATCTTGAAGAATTCTTGTTTCGCTGGTTGTGTTTTTAATGCAAGTTCTGATAAAAATCCGTGAATTATCACAAAATCATGAGTGAAATAATTGTGTAGCTGAATTGCTGACAGAAGTGGCCGCATTGAGGGATTCTTATGTTTCAAATGTGTTTGACAATATGTGAGAAAATCTTGAACAAAAGGAATATTACCTGAAATTAAATTATTAAATGATTAAATAGAAGAAAAATAAAAACCAAAGTTCAACTTACTGTCTTTGTTTATAAGATTTTCACAAAGAGTTGCAAAAGCAAACTGTTCCAATCCAGTTCCATCGTCTTCATCAGCACTATGTGCTTGATGATTACGAAATGAGCGGGATCGTTGAAGAAGTTCTTTTGAAATATCAGAACTTTTGAAAACGTGCTCCATTCCATTCAGTTTCCAGGTTCCATTTTCTGTAACAAATATTGATTCCAAAGAGACATTCAAGTGCCGCACTTTCGCTGATTCGACAAGAAAGATGAGAGCATTAAGGATGTTTTTCAGTCCTAAACATATTTGTATTTCGGATTGCTTTTTAAGATTTTTTTCTAAGCTTCCGATTACAAATTCTGTCACTAACATCTTGTCGGATGATGATCCAAGGAACTTTAATATTGAGTAAGGATGGCGATATATCTTGAGGTTTTTGATTGCTTTCGACAATGGTCTATCTAAAGTGTACTCTTTGAAGGGATTATCTTTGGAACTGAATGAATCCTCAAACACTGATACTTTTTGTTTTGAATTATTTAATCTCGCATCATAAAGCAGTAGATCGTTTCTGAGCTTTTCAGCTAACTGTTTTTCGCTAATGGATACATTTTTCATCTGGGAACTTTCGGCACCCATTTAGACTTAGTTTCACTTGATTTTATTTGCTGTTATTTTCAATCAAAATAATATACATGAGAAAATATCAAAGTGGCAAAAGTATACTTGCATATCCCTCGAATTCTTCGTACCCCCTTACATAAATTACAGGTTGCCGAGTTGTTCAATTGCAAACTCTAACTCTAATTTTGAGTACTTTAGTCACTAATTTATTTTTAGTTCAGTAAAAGTAATGAATTGCAGATGAAAATTCTTTGTTTTACAACCGCGTGGTTTTTGTTTATGATTGATGAAATCTTCTGATATATGCCTCGTGCCCCGACGGTTCGCGCGGATTTGACCTTCCATACAAAATGCACAGAAGAAATGTGTCCGTGTAAACATTTTGTCCGTGTAAACATTTTGTCCGTGTAAACATTTCGATCGTAGCGCCGCCACTGAAACGTTCTCGGACAAAAGATCAATCAAAGTTACTCTGATTCCGTACGTTCACAAATTTGTCCGTACACGAGATAACATAATTATGTCAACATAACACAATCAAAATAAGATCGATAGAACGATTGAAAATTGTGTAATAACAGTTTCTTATGCAGAAAATTGAGCTTTATTTATGAATGAATTGCTGTAATAATTAATCACATGTCATTTTGTTTTGTGTCAAAAATTTGAAACGTTACATCACTTGCGGGGTCGTCACTACTCTCAATTCAGCCATTATTTTCACACGGAAATTTTTTTTGCGACAAAATATCCTTATGCCGGAAAGTTTGAACAATTAAAATCAATTACAAACGAGTATATAAAGTGTTGGACAGTCGTAAGCAGCCAAAAAAAGAGTCACAGAATTGTCTGGAAAGAGTTGGAGCGTGAAGACTTTTTTTCCGTAAAGAAATCAAATTGCGAAAAAAAAGAAATAAAAAAATCCAAAGCTGAAGCGTTCGTTTGGATATGTCTGATATCTTTAATAGCATTCAAACTTAGCTATGGCAGCCACAAGAAAACTTCAAGGTAATATAGCGCGTTTTATACAAAAGACTCTTCGACGCATTGAAAATGTTGTATGAAAGCAGGAGGAACAATCATAAAAATAGGGTGAACGACGTCTGATTGACGCATAAACAAAAAAAGAGACTATATAATTAAAGCCAGTTCATTAGATAAAATTAACGTGTCTACTCTTTTGCATTTTTACCTTGTGTAATAATAGTGAAGTGTTTGTTAGTTTAAATCGTCATTCGCCCTTCGTTATGCTTTTCCTTCGTTTTTGCTTTTCCTTCCTCCCTCATCGTTGTTCTCAACACTGGATCATCATAAAATTCTGATTCAGTAGAGAGAGAAGAAAAGGAAGAAGAAGTCAGAATTAATTTCCATTTTATTTTGTGTTTGTTTCATTTTCAATGCATGAAATTTTTGTTTGCATTAATTTTCGTATGCTTTTGATTAAATTATTTCAGGTGAGATCGATCGTTGTCTCAAAAAAGTGACGGAAGGAGTGGAAACGTTTGATGACATTTGGCAAAAGGTTCACAATGCAACAAACAGCAATCAGAAGGTGAGATTAAAATAATCTTGAAATATACATAGAAGGAATTTCATAAATTGACATTTGCAGGAGAAATATGAAGCTGATCTTAAAAAAGAAATCAAAAAGCTTCAAAGACTACGCGATCAAATTAAATCATGGATCGCATCGGCTGAGATTAAAGATAAAACATCATTGTTAGATAACAGGCGACTTATAGAAACGGTAAATTGTTGATGTTTAATGAAATTGTCAAAGAAACTGAAATTTTTTTTGTCGCTTTCAGCAAATGGAGAGATTTAAAGTAGTAGAACGAGAAACGAAAACAAAAGCGTATTCGAAAGAAGGTCTTGGGGCTGCTCAAAAGCTTGATCCATCTCAAAGAGAGAAAGAGAATGTGAGCTGTTGGCTGCAAAATTCCATAAGTTCCCTTCAAATACAAACCGATCAGTTCGAGAGTGAAATTGAGTCACTTATAGCTGGTAAAAAGAAGAAACTTGATAAAGAGAAACAAGAAAAGATGGACGATCTGAAAGGAAAATTAGAGCGACATAAGTTCCATATCACGAAACTTGAAACGCTTCTAAGAATGCTCGACAATGACAGCGTAAACATTGATCAGATCAAGAAGATTCACGACGATGTCGAATATTACATCGAATCGTCACAAGAGCCTGACTTTGAAGAGAATGAGTACATTTATGATGATATCGATGGACTCGATGAAGTTGAATTAAGTGGTAAATGTTTTCTTATGCGAGTTTCGCGCATTTATTTCTTTATTCGGTTATTTACATCTTATGCCTTTTTAAAAGGTCTACCATCAGCTGCGACCGAGAGCAATAACAGTAATGATACCGGCGGTTCACCAACAAGCACGACCTCGACTAGTCCCATCAATTCTCCAGCGCTTAATTGTAGTGCGCCAACAACAACAACGCTTAATGCTACCATGAAACATAATCACAGTGGATCAGGATCTACGTCGGTTGATTACAGCGATGTGAAAAAGAACAAAACGTTAGAGAATTCCATCATCAAGGTAATATTTGTTGATTTGTAGTTTGTGACAAAAGATTTAATTTCATTTCTAATTCACTTTAATCAGCCTGTCGTGAAACCAACAGCCGTGAGAGCAAAAACAGAAAATTCTCTGCCAACATCGACGGTATTATCGCTCAATAGCTCGAATACCATCATCAATAATAACAACAACATTTCGTCCGCTGCTTCCGTTGCTGCCTCGCAAAACACTTCAATTATGTCTAAGCCATTGATCAGTTCAACGCCGAGTAAGAATCATCAGCCATCAGCTGCACAAATTCTAGCTCAGAATAATTCTAATAACAACAATAGCATCCAATCACCATCAACGATACTACCAACAGCGCCTATTGCATTTTCTGCTGTCGCTAAGCAAAATCCTTGTAAGTCCTTTTTTACCTCCTTTTGTAACGGTCAAAGAATCGTTTCAAAAATTCTTTAAGTGGCCGAAGGTCACATTTCGGTCAATACTTTAATGTGTTTGGCTTCGATATTTTAAATAATTGTTTTGTGTTCATAATTAAATACAAAAAAGATGCTTTTCCAATCAACACTTTGTAATAAAATGAAAATGCTTTCAGCGACTCTTGAAAACGGCCCAATACCGATGGTATTGAGTGGACAAAGTAGTGCACCATTGCCAGCTCCATCATTGTCTAATATTAACAACTTAACATCAGTTGGAAGTAAGTTTAAGCTACAAATATTTCATGAAAACTTGAATTATTATTAATTTTATTATGTTAGATCTTCAATCACAACAACACTCAGCATCAGCAGTGCATAACAACACAAACAGCAGCAACGTGGCAATAGAGAATCACATGAACAACAATAGCAGTTCACTTAGTAATTGCGTGTCGCCAACAAGTAATCAATCGGCAGCGGTAAGTGGCCGAACATCTCCTTCGAGTCTCATGTCGCCTCAACAACAGCAACAACAACAGCAAATTCTCAATGGACCTGCTGCAAACGTAAAGCAGCAACAAAATCCATCATCTCAGGCGAATGCTGTGTCAGATCCATCAAATGAATCGATGTCAACGCTCAAGACAATTGCGCAAGAAGTTGTGAATCGATCAACTGCAAATCTTGTTCAGACACCACCAGTTAATATGACTCATCATCAGCAACAGCAGCAGCAACAACAACAACAACAACAGCAGCAGCAGCAGAATCAATCGTTTATGGACTCATCACACGATTCGACGTCAACTGCCACAGCTCAAAATGGTCTCAATGCTAACATTCATAGTTTGATTGGAATGTCAGGCATTACGAATATGAAACCGTCTGGAACAAATGAAGCTTTAATACCGCCACTGTTAGGAGTCGCACCATTAGGTCCAACACCACTTCAAAAAGATCATCAAGTACAAGTAAGAAATTTCTTTACTCTGATAAATTTAATTCAATGATTAATGAACTTTTTTTTTTATTATAGTTCCAAATGATGGAAGCTGCCTATTATCATCTACCATCACCAAGTGATTCCGAACGACTTCGACCTTACTTGCAGCGACAGGCAATTGCCACTCCACCACATTTTCCACAAGTAACTTTGAAATTATTTAAAATAAAAACAAAATCTCATTTCATTTATTTCAGACTCAACTTCCACATTCGGACACAATTGATTTCTTTCAACGTCTCGCAACGGAAACCTTGTTCTTTGTGTTTTATTACATGGAGGGAACGAAAGCACAGTATCTGGCTGCAAAAGCTCTTAAGAAACAAAGCTGGAGATTTCATACGAAATATATGATGTGGTTTCAACGTCATGAGGAACCAAAAATCATCAATGAGGAGTTTGAGCAGGTAAGCATAGTCGACGATCGAAAAGAAAAATGATTATTTAAGTGACAAGAACAGATTTGAGCATATTTTCACTTAATTAAGAAAGCGAGGGAATTTTCGATAATTTATTGGTTGGAGGGGTGAAAATGGTAGGTGGGAGGGGGTACGCATACCAAACGGTATCGTTTAATGATGATGATTTTAATGCGATTGTTTATTGATGATTACTTGAAAATAACCCATCATTGACATTAATGATTTTAAAAAGCAAACGACCCTGGATAGCGAGAACAAGCAACAGAAAATTCAATCAATTCGAAACTATGTAATGTGGAATTATGTCACTTATCTAAATCATTTTATCAACGTCATTTGTTATCACGAACATTAGAAAAACTGTCCATTATTTTATCATTGTTTATCTTTCTTTCTCTTTTTTCTCCCCCATAGGGCACCTATATCTACTTTGATTACGAAAAGTGGGGTCAGCGTAAAAAAGAAGGTTTCACATTTGAATATAAGTACTTAGAAGACAAAGACCTGAATTGATAACGCTGTGCAAACTTTGTAGTCATAATGTAAAAAAAAATTAATGAAAAAAAAAGAAAAATCAACGCATTGAAAAAATTTTACAACAGTTGAAAGGAAAAGTTTTTATTTTGCAACTTCATTTCTCAATTACCTAAGTTTAAAAAAATGCTGAAAACTCTGATTAATCGTGATGGACAACGTTACATGTCATTTGCATGATTTATGTTATGAAATTTCAATTAAATTTGAAATTATGTTATTTAAATCAAATGAATTTGACACCAAACGTGATCTTGCGATTGCATCAGAAGAAACCAGAAAAATTCATAAAAAAAGAGAAAACAAATTTTGTTCTTTTGTTTTTGTCGTAAAATTCCCTACTTGGGAACATCTTTTTAATTTTTATCACGTAAAATTAAATGAATCAAAAAAGTGAAGAAATCTTTTCGCAGTTATGAAGGAAACTGTGCGATCCTATCAATAAAAATAAACTTTCTGCTCATTTCACTTTCCTGTGAGTTTCTTGGCAAGCTGAGTACTGCTGCGCTTAACTCCTTTCCTATTTTAAAATTCGTTAAATTCAATGCTTAAGAAAGAAAAATTTACTTTTTTCTTTCGCTTTTTGAACGCGTTTGAAACAAAACAAAATAATTAAATATTCGATTCGAGGAAAGCTTCTTTTTTAAAATAGATACAAAATGGAAAATATGAAAATATTTCGAATTTTATAATGACGAGACATGAAATTGATGCTGATGATGATTAAAATTGAAGCTGAAACTTGTTCTACTTGCTTAGATATTCTTGATCAATGAAACCTTTCATTCTTTAGCTCAACTCCTACTCAAATGAATGAAATACTTTCACATAAAGATTATTAAACGTTTTCATAAAATGAGGCATTAGTGGCTTTACTTCATTCATTAGAGCAGCAGATGCGAGCTATAATCCATTTCTTTTTGCATTAAGGATCGAACCCAAATAAGAAAAGAAAGAAATACAAAACACGAAGAAATAATTAAAAAAGATAAAAAAAAACACTCAAAAATGATATCCAAAAGCTGACGATGAAATTTTACATGTGATCCACTAATTAATTAGAGAGTATTATTGTAAAGTGGGAAAAACAAAATCAAATCTTTGATTTTAGTGACAACAGGAAATGCAAACTGCAAAGAAAGAAAACAAAAATCATTAAAGATTTAAACACCGAACCCATAAGATTTTGTCTTAAAGGACGTTGACAAATGATTGAAGAAATGACGAAAAAAAAACTGATCATGATTCATGAATCAATAAAAATTGATAAGGATTAATTAATTAAAAAAAATCTTTTGACTTCTTTATTTTCTATGAGATTTTTCAGATGTTCAAAACTTTCCCTTGCAATGCGAGGGTGGAAAACCCAAAGTAAGTGAATGCGTTCATTTATATTATTCGATGTTTATTTGTTTCAATTTCAATTTCTTTTCTCTCACAATTGATAAAACATAAAAGTTAATTAAAAGCTTTCGAAATAATCTCAAATCTGAAGCTTCTTAAAAAAACATTTAATGGAATTTAAAAATATTTCTTTTATCGAGTGTTATTTGTTTGATTTATTCAATTCATTGCGATTCTTTATTTGATAAGCTTACAACAGAAGGAAACATTTTCAGATGAAAAGGAAAGGAAAAACCATTTTTGTTTAAATTTATCACGTTCGACCCATCCAAATATTAATCAAATTAATGCGTGCAAAATTGAAGTGAGACTAAATACGAAAGAGTTGTAAAGAATTTCTGACCAGCATGGAATATCTAATGTCGAATGTCGTCCGTTTTAAAGCAGAATGAGACCAGTCGCCTCAGGCGTCATTGATGGACAACGCCAGTTGTATAAATAATATTGAAGATTCCCATCGCCAATGCCAAATTTCAAATCCTGAAGAAATTTCTTGTTTTCCATGAGATCGAGCGCATTGAAAACATCAAAATGTAAATTTTTCGCTGATATTAAAGCATCGTAGACGAGGTCGTTGATGTTGGTTGCGGTTGCAATGTTATAGAAAGAATAAGCGGCTTTAATTTGCTTATGCATTGGATGATGCATGACTGTCGAAGGCAAAGCATAATAACTGACTAGGTCAGTTATTTTCCCATCGTTCTCAACCACAAAACATTCAATTATGTTGTTCTTGGGAAGGAACCAATGTCGAAATTCTTCCTCATCAAACAATGGCGCCAAGTCGAACTTTCCAAGATAATCACTCAACAACTTGAAAGCTTTAGGCACGTCCCTTGATTGGATTTGACGAAAACCGGGCGTTTTCGGTGAATCAGGCAGCTTGTACAACTTTATTGTTCGCTGCATCGTCATGTTACGTGACAGGCACGAAAAGTTCACCTAAAAATGCAAATTTTTGTCATCTCAATGAATCATAAGAATTATTAACAAACTCACATCAATAAGTTTCTTCGGGTTTAATGAACGATGCCAATAGCGGCATGTCGTCACTGGCTTTGGCAGCACAACACCAGCTGTATAAACTGCTTGAAAGATTCCAGTCAAGTTCACACGTCTTGTAATTTCTCTGATCAGCACCGGCGCTAATCGCTTTGAACGAAGCTTTTTGTGAACACAAAGAAAATTTATCTCGACGACTTTCAGTTTTCGTTCATAAACTTTAACTTCAGCTGGAATTGCAGAGATGAAAGCTATTAAACGTCCAGATTTTGCGACACGAACACCAACGTGCCAATCTTTTAACCATCGCGGTGGTTGCAATGCCCATCTTAGAAATTCAGGTTGATAATCAAAGCGAAACATTGCATCGTCATCTTCCACATAATTTTCATTCAAAAGCGTGTAAAGTTCTTTAAGAACGTCTTCGTTCTCTAAATCCAACGTCTCCCAAATGAACCCATCGGGGAGATTATATGGATCTGGTTTGATCTCAGCAATTGTTTTATCAGGCTCTATAGCTTTATGAAACTCACTGTCTGTCGTTGCACCACTTTCTTCATCAATCTTAGGCACTGGTTGTGTACTCCAGAACTTGTAAACTTTGGTGGATCCAGCACCAGCTTCTTTCCCCATCTTCATGACTTCATCTAATTTTAAAGATTTGAGTGTCTTCAACATATCACCATCTAAGTTAGATAGTTGAGCGAGTGCACCATTTTCATCAATTTGATTAAGTCCTTGTTCATGTTCTTCTGATTTCACGTTTCCACTGCCGGACTTTTTGTTTTTTGACCTTCTCTTTGACTTCTTACTCTTTTCCGCCTTTTCCTCATGTTCTTCAGATGGCCCTTCATTGTGATTGCTTTCGTTCTCCATTGTAGAATTGCTCTTTCTACACAATTAGTTAATGATAAAATATTTATCGAAGAAAAATGGAAAATTTCATAAACTTTGTCACAAACAAAGGGAAAAGCTGTTTACCCCTAAATTTTAAATTTAAGCGGGATAATCCGTTACAAGTTCTTACAGTTAGTATTTGCAAATTACCATAGAAATCAAAACTTCTTTTTTGGCGGAGAAAGATTATAAAACTTCTCCTCCACCTATTTTAGTTGAAAAGTGAAACGAACTTTCCAGGAGACAAAGACAGGAAGGGAGCAAGATGGGAGATGATATTTCACAAGCCACGTTTTTTAATGTTCATAGCAATTTGAAAAATGAAAAAGTTTATTTTAAAAAAAAATAAATGACTTATAATAAATTCTAAAACTGATTTTGTTTTAATGATTCTCAACCTTGCAGTTTTATTCTTCCAGCAAAAAAAACTTAATTTCATGAAGATGTATGTTAATGGAAAAATATCTTGAAAGATCATGACGATAGTAATTCAGATTCGTTTCGCAAGGATGTTTCTGTTGACACTGCAGCAACTTAAGCTTCAGATTCAGCGGCCAACTTTGCAAGGAAATCAGACTTGCGTTTAGCGACGTAGTCCTTACGTTGCTGAAGAGTTTGTTTGGCTTTATTCCATCTCTTCTTGGTGACCTTCTTCTCAGCTTTCTTCTGATAAACTGGATCTTGACGAATAGCTGCATGAGCCTTCTTGTAGATTGTTTCAATCTGTTGAAAGAAAAGAAAAAATGTTAGATTCAAGTGCTTTGATGTTGTTATTATTAATTGTCAGATACATCACAGGAAAATGCAAACATGGAAATTTATTTTGCAATTTCGAACTTAGATCTTTGCTTCATCCCTTAAAAAGATGAAGCAATTTATTTAATGTGGTCCATATGCGACGCCAGAAGATTATTTTAATATTTTCATACAACTGGTAACACTATTAATGGACGTGTTAATAAAATATTTTTTTGTCATACTTACATCATCAGCACGAATGCCTAACTTGATGTATCTAGAGAATTGGCGCTTATATGCTTCTTCGTCGTCACCTTCAAGTTCCTTCATGTATTTTGCAACATGTTGACCGAAGATATGTTCACGATGAACTGCAGCGTCGAGAGTTTTCTCTTCAGCATTGTAACCAGGGAAACGTTTAACAGAGTGAGGGATGTTAAGACCGCCATCAACAGCGCCTTTCATTGCACCGAAAACTCGGGCTCCAGTAGTTGTGCGGGTTAATCCAACATCTAAGTAACAACGGAATGGACCTGGTTTTTCATCGAGTGGCTCGACAAGGTACTCATCGCCAGTTACATCAGGGCAGCCACTATAAATCGAATCCAATGACAATTTCTGGAGGATGCGACGAGCGACCAACAAGCCAGTGCAGTACGCTGCAGCATAGTTTGTCAAACCAAGTTTCACACCATAGCGTGGCAATTCATGAGAATATGCGGCACAAACAATGCGATCGCCTTCGATACGAGCGTATGCAATTTGACAAGTGATGTCACGGTTGCTTAAACGCACAATTAAACGATACTTGGGTGTATTGTATTTATTCTTATCCTGGAAGATAAGTCTTTTACGAGCTTGGTAGTCAGTTTTACCTTCACGTCGTCGCTTAAATTTGACTTGATAACGTTTAAAGTATTGCTTGTTCTTGACGACCTTAACGAAACCCATTTTGAAATTTCGCTTGTTCCTAAGTAAAAATAAAAAAACGTGGGAAAATTAATTTATGGAAAAAAACCTGATAACATGAAATGGAATTGAAAATGAAAATAAAAAAATTGAGGGGAATTTCTTTCATTTTTTTTTCATGGATGTCAAAGTTCCACTTAACCTAAAATTACGTGGAATATTTTAATACAATTTATTGATGAAAGTAAGCAAACACGATAAAAAAGAATTATTCACAAAAAAGGAAATACGAATAAGAAGTAGAATCACGAGACCTGAGTTCGTATTCTTTGAATTTGGAAAATTTCTAGGAAATGTGATTATGTTTTGCACAATATGAAAATCTTCAAATAAATTTTATAACATTAAGATCACTTTGCATCCATGATTTTATGTATTAAAAATATTTATATACCACTAAATTATAAGATTTCACTGATTTAAACAAATGGTTGTGCACTTTAATAATTAATTTTACTCACTTGCTACTTGATCTCTTTTGGATCAAAAGGAAAAGGAAGAGGCATGCAACTACAGCTGATGAATATTTGAATGACTGCGAAAGAAATGATGTCACCAAGGAATATGGGAAATTTCTTCCCACTACTCTTCAACTTTGATGTAGAAAAGAACAAAATTTATCGGTTAGTTTTGCAAATAATTAATAAAGAATGAGGAAAAACCATTATATTGATAGGAATTGAGTTTAAAACGGGATAACTCATAAAATTCATACATTACTGCTGGATGCAACAGAAAAGGGGCACTTTCAAGGGTATACAAGGAATTCATGTAAACAAAAGAGTACAAATAATGTTTAGACTTAGAAGAATATTAAAATTCTTTCTAAAATTATTAAGAAACTTTTTTGTAACATTATTTATTTGTGAATTTCTGATATACTACATAGTTATTTATCAGGTATGAACCATTTCAGTATATTTTTCTTGCAAAAATAAATAACATAAAATATCACAAAATATTTTTAGTGCCATTACAACGAAATAAAGAACGAAATAATCGACGATGGATTGAAAGCTATTATGATTAGTGACACTCACATGTTGGGACCTTTTCGTGGTCATCCATTTGATAAATTACGCAGGGAGTGGCAAATGAAAAAGTAAGTAAGTTCATATTTGTTATCTTAAATTTTTCTGATAAGCATTCACATTGCGTGTGATTATTTTAGATCATTCCAAGCAGCTATTCAAATTTTTAAGCCGGATGTTGTTTTCTTGTTAGGAGATGTTTTTGATGAAGGAAATTGGGTGAACCAAAAACAATTTGAGGAATATATTGATCGTTTTAAAAACATATTTTATGTACCACCTTCAATGCGAATGTATGTTCTTCACGGTAATCATGACGTGAACTTCCACTACCGAATGCATCCTGTATTGATTAATCGATTCGATAAAGCATTTAACACAAGCAGCGTCCAATTTATTCAGGAAAAGAAAATTACAAATGATGGTAGAGATCGGATTATTAACTTCGTTTCAATTAATTCAATGGCATTAGAAGGCGATAGCTGCAATTTTTGCAGTGAAGCAGAATATAAAATTGAAAGGATTCAGCGAAAATTAAATCAATTGAAAGAGAATAATAGCAAACCAATAATTCTTCAACATTTTCCCAGTTATCGAAAATCAGATGATGAATGTTTAGAGAAAAATTCAGTGAATCCCGAGAAGAAGTTTAGAGAAAAGTGGGAAACATTATCGAAACAAGCGACAGAATATCTTGGCCACAAACTCAAACCTAGAGCCTTTTTTAGTGGACATTCTCATCATTACTGTCGTTTAAAAAATACACTTGGCGTTGAAGAATTCACAGTTGCTTCATTAAACTGGCGTAACATTAATAATCCAAGTTTCCTACTGACTGTCTTCACTCCAGACGATTACTCTGTTTCAAAATGTGATATTCCTAAAGAAACCACCGTCATTGGACTCTATGTTGTAGGGCTAATTTCATCAATAGTTTTTGCAGTAGTAAATTTTAATTTAGTCAAATTATTTTCCAACATAAAAATTATAAGAAAATTATCAAAACAAATTTAATAAAAAATAACGGACTAATTATATTTAAAAATTGAAGAGAAGTTTAAATCCCCTCTGAATTTCATCAAAATTTTCTTCTTCCTTGTACTGCACAAGAATAGTGAAATAAATTTTTCGCTCATTACTTTTTTTAAATTTTAAGTGGTAACACTATATGTGATAACCGTACAAAGCCACTAAGAACATTACAATATGAAAATTTGGACTAGTGAACATATTTTCAAGTAGGTATCAAAAGTGAAATTAGTGAAAAAGACAAAAAATTAAGGCATGATTTTGGAACAGAGAAAAAATTCCAAAATCTTCGATTGAACTAATATCTACCGGACAAAAGTTGATTGAAAGATTCATGGTCAAAATAAAAAATTAAAGCCGCTATTATTATTCGGAATCTAAGTCAAGTTCTAATAAAATGAAGAAGACATGAAAATAATTATTTTTCTTACGCAATAAAATTTGCTTGAAAAGTTAAATATATCTAATCTAAAAAGATTAATGCTTTTAAAAATTATCAAAATGAAATGGTTCCATTGAACTGAAACAAAAGGAAATCAAAATATTAAAAATTATAAATTTTCAACCTCAAATATTTGGAGAGGAAAGAATTCTATGACGTAACTGGAATTGTTTTCCAATTCGATATGTAAACGCATGGTGATTCATTTAATTTCTTTCTCCTCAGTGGTTTAAAATATTTGTGAGATATTTGAAATTGAAAGAAAAGGAAATATACCTCCAATACTGATAAAATGAACAATTTGACTTAGGGGGTTCCTCACATAGATTCATGAATTCTCAAATTAAACAAATATAAAAAATGCACGTGAGTACGACGTCTGAGCTAGCGACAAGAAGAAAAAAAGTAAAGTATTTGTTGCTATACAAAAATAGCTTTTCAGAAAGTCACAAATGACATTTGTATTGGAGCACATATGCTTAACTACTACAAGCTTTGTATAAACGTTAAACAAAAAAAGAAAAACTTCCATAAGCGACCTTTGGTCAGTTTATTTCAACGAATCGTATCGGTATTTTCAAGGCTCGTCTCGTGTATGCAATCGAAGATATATTGGAGATTTCCGTGAATTTACTCATAAATTTATTAATTTTATTTCTCTCATTTCACTTTTAGCCATCCTTGGGAGACGGTGGCACAAGCAGCATGGAGGAAATACCCAAATCCAATGAACACAGCTGTCATCGCAACAGATGTCGTTGAACGATCAGTTGTCCAAGGCGTACTCCACACACATCGTTTAGTCAGTTCTCGATGGTGCTTTCCAAGTTGGACGCATAGAGTGAGTCAATTAAGAAAAATGTCAATAAATACACGAGCGCGGAAATTCTCGGAGATTTACTTCGATCACGCTCGTGTGTCGTGCACACTTGTTAATTCTGTAACATTTTGTTTTGTTTCGTCATAAATTTAATCAATTAATCAAATGAAGATTTAACATTTTGTTAATCATTGTTTTATAGATAATAGGAACGCCGAAAGTTTGCTATGCAAGCGAACGGTCAGTAGTAGATCCAAGTGAACGTCAAATGACATTGAAGACAACAAATGTAACATTCGGAAGTTTTCTGTCAATGGACGAAGTACTACAATACAGGCCACATCCAACAGATCCTACAAAAACTCTTTTACTACAGCAAGCAACAGTGAGCATAGAAGGCGTTCCACTTAATCGATACATGGAAGATGTGCTAACAAAAAATATCAGTTTTAATGCAAATAGAGGTCGACAAGGACTTGAATGGGTTATTAATAAAATAAATACAGAAGTGAGTGATATTTTAAAAGAATATTTAAATTATATTATTAATTAATTAATTCTAGGTGAAAGAAATTGCATCTTCAGCAGATGATTTACTAATGCAAACCAAAAAGTCATTGGACGAAATCACAGATTCGGCTCGAAAGTCGATTGACGATCTATCAACATCAACGAAGAAAATTCACTTTTAGTACGCTCAATGTCTGAAGTTTAGCAATTTTTTTAATCAGGATTCAATGGAGAGTGAAAACAATGCAAAGCATCATAGTGAAGATAAAAAGAATAAGAAGAGCCTTTAGCATCTAGCGTAAAAGTATTGTTTACAAGACTCTCTCACTCACTGACATTTCCATTTGATGCCATGTTTCATTAGGATAATTAAACGCACTCGTCGGTTCGAATTCCTCAACGTAAATTAATGATTTTCGTTCTTATAAGTTAAGTCAGCAATGTGTTTGTTCATTTTCTTTTTCTTTGTGGAGCTTATGAAGAAATTTATTCGATAATTAAAATTTTTTCATTCGACCCATTGAGAATTTTTTTCTTTTCATCAATTTTGGAAACTTTTAGAAATGATTTGCATATGTATGATGTCATACTATAAGTAAGAAGGGAACATTTTCAGGAACATTTAATAACTTTATACTTTCCCTGTTAATAAAATCAGATTAAAGATCATCTTGATGATAAAAGACAATGCAATGCGACTTTAAATGATGATTTGAACTTTATTACAAATAGAAGAAAAAATTTGTAAATATTTATTGTTGCATTAGGGAATTAATTTATGTAAATAAAATTTAATCTGTTGATTCTAATATCAATATCATTAATTAAAAAATAAATACAAGTTGAGAATTGAGATGATTTTGTCTTTGAATTCGAAGGATCTTCAGTGAAGATCATTCCGCCCCTGGTGGTGGCAATTGAAACTAATATGTTACTCAAGACTCTGCACAATGGAATTATGAAAAGTACTCAATTAAAGGATGAAGCTTTCAAAAAAGTTTTTATTTCGATTTTTAAATTAATTATGTTTCGACACTTACATATCATGGGTTTCATCATGTTTTAATGCTTCTTAACATCCCGGGAAACTCGGGAATAGGATTTTTGTCATTCTTACGTCTTACTTTCTAGAAACTACTTGTCATTTTTCCCTTCAGTTAATTAATGTTTCTTTTATGCTTTCTTGTAAAGTTTTTTTTTTGCTTTTATCAGTTTTGTTTGATGGCTTTAAGTTTGAAAATTGGCAAGGAAAGGCATTTTTATATCATTTACTTCTTGTTTAATTTTCATGGTATGGAAATTTATCATCGTGTGTTTATACAATGTTTCTGATTTTCCATAATCTCATCATTGGTTTAGAATTATAATTTTAACATCTTTTTTAATCATTTTTCGCTAACTAGTTATAATTAGATCGATTGTAATCATTAGAGAGATTTTCTTCTTAAGTCATTTTCATAGTCGTAGTTTAACACATCAGTTGCAGTTGATTCGATCTAAAAGTGTTTAATCTGTTTTTGTTTTTGAACTTCTTAAGAAATTTTATGTTAAGAAAATTATCTACAACTAATATTTTTATAAAAGATGTGTTTAATCGACGAACAAAATCAATGGAAAAGAGAAAATAGATTAATAAGTACGAGAACTTTAAGTTTGTTTCTTCTTTTTTCTTATACTTTCTTCTCATAAATTTTTGAGGCTTAAAAAGATTATTAGCTATTAGAATTAATTATTATAATTAAAATTTATCAATAATTTCAAGTATGTTCCATTAAAGTTGTGAGTGTTTTCAATTTTCTTTTTTTTCTTTTGGTGAAGGCATTTTTTCGCAATTTCTTAGTGACTTCTTTGATCATTTATAATGTAGCAATACTTTTAATTATAATTAGTGCGGAGCTTTTCGCGATAACAATTTTCATGATTCTATTTTCATCTAAGCTCCAAATTTCTTCTGTTTTTGTGTGTGTATGTGGGTGTGTAGTTAATCTGATTTTAATCGAGTCACATACTTTTATTTCATTTCAAAATTAACTTTTGAATATGACAAAGATTTTGTGTTTCATGTCATCATTAAATCAAAGCTATGCAAAAAGGTGTGAAAATGTTGAGTTGAGAGAAGCTTTTCGAAAGCTTGAAACTTTTTGTAAAACTGTTGGCACAAATAATTAAAAATTAATTTAATATTTTATTGGTGAAAATTGATTTTTCAACTTTACAAAATATTTTATTTTTTATCAATAAAATGAGAAGAAAATTTTCGCGATTTTATTTACAAAGTGAAATTGTTCATGAAACTTTTATTTGTTCTTTTTCAAATACAGCATATTGATTGAAATTTAAAGATACTTTTCCTTTGGAATAAAAATTGATGTTGAAGCATTCATGTGAAGAAAGTTTTTAAGGATTGTGAAACTTAAGAAGCTTCTAAACAACGAATGGTCCCAAAAAGCTACGAAATTTTCTTTTTTCCTTTAATGTTACCTTAATAAAATGTAGTAGAAATGCTAAACACTCAAATGGTGGTATGAGTCTTTTTTTTATTATTTTTGAAGCTTGACTGAAAAAGAACTTTTTAGCTTAACTTTTTAACCAGCTACTGACTCTTGAATCGCAACGAGGAACCCCTGAGTGTTGAGAATAAGATAAATTATGATGATAAGTCTCATCTATACATTTATTTATGTTAGCTTGATAAGATTCATCGGCGTCACTTCTCTTTGTTGTCAACAACTGGCGTTATCTACGTGATGTGTGTGTGTGTGTATGTTTTTGTTTCGACTACTTAAGTATTTTATATTGAAAAGTAAGCTTTTAAACTCTCAAACGGTAAATGCTTAATTCATTCGTTTAAAGATAAACAGAAAAGTGATGATGATTCATTATTAGATAATTAGATTTCTTTTGTCTATAATTTTAAATGAAGCCTGATTCATGATTTAATTTTTTTTTTCACCAATTAAAAATGTAATTACAAATTCTTAAGAAATCACGCAAATCAAATGAGAAGAAATGAGAATCTTGTTGTGCAATTTAATCAAACCTTCAATTGGATCAAGAAATATTTTTAATTTAAACATTAATTTTGGAAAGAAATTCTTCAATTATTTCCATTCTCTTATGGTGATGATGATATATTTATTCGATTAAGACAACTTGGATATTTCTATCTAATGTTTTTTCTTTGTTTTTTATTTAAAAGCGTGGGTTCAGAGCTTCATTAAAATGCTTAAGTTCTTCCGTCGAGAAATAAAATGAACGAAATGAATTCTTAACAAGAGATGTAGAGAGAATTAAAAATGTTTTTTCTTTTTCTATTTGCTTCTAATTATTGAAGACAATTATGGAATCAATTCAACTTCAAGAATTTCCCGATCATATCGAATATGTAAGTATTTAAGTTTGTCGGTGTAAATTTTTATTTGTTTTATCACAAGAAATTGTTTTCAAATGTTTTTCCAAAAGATTTTTTTTTCAGCTGCTCTTAAAAGTACTTTTTCATTATCTACTTCGTGAGGATTCTTATTTAGTTCGAGACGAAAAAATGCATCAAAGTTGAATTGATTTGAAGCTGGTTGCAGGCTGATTGTCGGATGGATTTAAGCAACAAGAGAGTTTATCATTCATCTCATATCATTCCAAAGCTTTTCATAGAACATACATAGAACACCATCGATAAGTTCCGGCTGGCAGCGTGCAACCATTGTGCAATGACGAAGAAAAAACGGTGAAAACAGCTTTGTAGCTTAATTCTCTTCAAGTTTAAGTTTCATCATTGCACAAAATCTCAATAAACAATTTTCATTCGCAGGAAAGAATTCCAATCGCTTTCATTTAGGATTAAAGGGAATGCAAATTGTTTACCGAGATTATTAAATTCTTGATTCCTACATGGCATTGGCATTCAAGACCCTACGGCTGTTACCTCTGTGTGGGCTGTACTCAGCGTCGCGGTCACGTCGATGAGTGAATCTTTCTTTCTCTTTCTCACGTATAAGATCCAAACTATCATCGTAATTACTACTATTACTCACTAAATGTCTACTATTACTGCCTACGTCTAAATGAGTTCTATCGCGATCCACTCGAGGATCTCGATTACGCGGATCCCTATCTATAGCACGTCTCTCATCTCTATGCATTTGATATTCGTCTCGCATTCCACCAACATATTGTCGGTCATTTGTCATCTCATCGTCATTCAAATTGTAGCTCATCGCTATGTCTCGTTCACGAGCTTGAATACGCTCTCTCTCACGTTCCAATCGATCTAATCTGTCTTTTTCACGGTCCGGATATCTCGCCGAACGTCGATTACTCTGCTGATTATATGATGATGATCCTACAATAAAAATTGAAACAAAAATCTTAGTACAAAATCAAGTAAAAAAAAGTTTTGTTTTTCATAGCGAAATCAATTCAAACAGAAAAAGAAATTAAAAACTCTTTCAAAAAAAACATGAAAAAAATAACTAAACTAAATTCAACAAATTATAATAAAAAATCACACAAAAAATTTTCATTTTTCCTGTTGCAGGCAAAGGCATTTATTTTAGAGTGTTTGGTTTGTAAATATTTTCTAGTTGCTTTCAATGTATCATGAAATTTCCTATCGGAATGAAAACGATTTAGGAAAAACTGGGAGAAAAACCGAAAGAAGAATGGGTTTAATTCCTACTTACAGACAAGAGAACAAAAATTGAGAATAAATATGTTTAAACTTGAGGGAATTAAGTAGAATTGTGCACGACAATTAAGAAATTTTCGATAGTTTAGAAAGATAGTTGTTCTTCACTTTGTGCACTTATTTGTCTACGAATAACGCCTTGAACGACTAGAAACGAAACAAAATGAAAGAAGTGCTTAATGAAACATGAAATTCTTCCTTTTAAGGAAAAAAAACTATGTTAATTATTTTCAAGGAAAATGTGTTAGTGTTCAATTAAATAATTATAACAAAAACATGGTAAGATCGAGACAAGAAATTTTCCACAACTTTCCTCCAGTCTCGATCTTTTAATATATTTAAAACCATGTTTAAGCTTGCTTTAAGCTACTCTCTCTCTCTCGATTATTGTTATCCACTTCTGAATTCTAATTTTTTTGCTTTTAATCACAAACGAAATTTCATAAAACTGACACTTTTCTACTAACAAGTTTTTCAGACATTAAGAGAAGAACTTTGGTCACTAAAGAAATGTGGAATTGAAATCGTCGTAATGAAATGCTGAAACGTAATCAAAATGAAAATAAAGAAAACGAATGAGAACTAAAAAGAAATTTCGAAAAATTAAAGAAAATTGATGACAAATTGTTGGTCGTTAAAATCGATCAGCAGGAAAATCGTGTTACCTCCTCTGTGTCGTTCCTTCTCTTCTATTATTCGTTCGCGTTTAATTGAAAGGAAATTTAAGATTTCAGTTCGATAGTTTACAACGACATTTTCTTTCCACTGGAAATTTAAAGGAAAGTTTTCAATAGAAATAATAAACTTACCAGGTGGGGTTGTTCCCATTCGATTTTCAATCGTCGGAGAGGCTTCTTGTGGCAATGGTCGCTGCATGGGTGTTGATCGAACAGGTGGATGTGTTGCACGCCAATAAGCCTTCATATAACAAAAAAAAAGACAAGTACATAAGCTCAACAATTTTGTTCTATCCAAACATTTTAAATAAAAAAACAAACTTTACCTCTAAATATTCTGCTAAATGATTGCATGCTTCTTCTAACTGATTTTCATCTAATATAACATCAAACATTTCAGGAGGACACTGACTCAGTTTCTCAGCCGCCACCATTTGAACTGATAAATTTTTCGCTTGAGCTTTTCCACGTGATTTGATTAATCTTTGCAAAACCTTGAAATATCGAATGATAAGAGATGACTCATCGTCGAAAAGCTTTCAATTTAACATTGACGTAAGTGAACTTATGTCATGTAAGTTACGTTACGCCAACGTTAACGAAAAATGAGCTTTTCACTCAAATCAATTTTGAAGCTTCTTCTACTTACTTTACTGCTAGCTATTTTTAAATAAACTATGGTTGGTGCTAGTGACGTTTTAGCTAACTGTGACGGATGGTTGATAGTATCACAGTCCAAGACAACTAACTGAAGGGTTCGAGCCAACTCAAAAATTCTTTCAATCTCAGCTTGTACCTCAGCCAAACATGTTGAACGACTTGATTAACAATAAATACAAAAAGTTAATACATAAAGAAATTAATTTAAATTATAATCTCACCTATTTGATCGTTCCATGATTGCACGCTTAGAAGGATTATTCATCAGGGATCTTTTAGCTAATGATATATCTGCTTGAACACGAGTTATAATGATCCTGAAATAAAAGTAAAAAATGTCAATATGATCGATGATTAATATTTTTAAAAACCGAACGAAATGGAGAAGGAACAAAAATTGTGTTCCGTTAAATAAGAATTAATAAATAAAATTAAAGATTGTCTATCGCTTACCTTGACTCAAAACGATGTTTGAGAAAATCAAATAAAGCTTTTTGCATCATATCTGTGACCTCGTAGCCTTTTAGACTCGGTCCTACCAGCACAACTGGTCTCATTGATGGCACAACATCATATGGTGATGCGGTTTCTTGTTTTTTGAAAAACGGTTTTCTTTTTTCTTTCGTCGGCGGCGTTGCCAGCGGTGTTTTCGCGTGACGCGATGCACCCATTGAATCGCTTTCATCACCGGGGGTTGGAGGTGTGCTGCCCCTTGACGGTTCAACGCCAGGGGCGGCCGCCATACCCAAATTCCCACTGGATGAAGCTTTGGATGCATAGAGTTTTGACGATCGCACTGCTGAGGCTTGAATTCGAATGTGTTCGAGTTTCACTGGACTTGGAATGAAGCCCACCTCACAGCCTTCTTTCACCAGCCGACCGATCCACCAATTATTGTCATATTTTTCCTTAATGTGTAAAAAGTCTCCTACTTCGAACGATACAGCACTGCCATGTACGGGCGAATCATCATCCACACTTCCATCGTACGACACATTCGTTCGCACAGCAAATGCTACCGGTTTCGTTCGAGCCTTCTCCAACTGCCCCAGAGCTTGACGCTCTTTTTCTCTCCGAAGAGACTCTTTTTCCTCGTCCAGCGACAGATCGGAAGATGGTTGTGAGTAGTTTGAGTCAGCAGAACCCTTAAAATAAAAAACAAATGAGAATTGGTGAATATCAACAAATTCCATGATGTCATCAAATTTATATTTAAATTTAATTTCAAAGGCGCATGCAGTGCATGTCTAACATAATAAATTCTTGAAGTGATTGTGAAATGAAAAGTCAATGGAATTTTGTTTCTTTTCAGTTTACTGAAAAAAGAAATTTTGAAAATGCATACGATGACGTTTAGAGCGAGAATGACATTCATTCCTTTGTCCCTCAAAAGACTAAAAGCTTCTTTCATTTTCATTTTCATTTTCCTTTTTTTCTTTTTCTTTTTCTTCGACCATTTAAATAGTGTCACATCGGCAAACCTGGGTAAAGAGTTTATTGTATCCCGCGCTTTGGTATCCTATACCACCAAGTGAGGCCATACGAGTGGTACTCGCACTTGGGGCATCCGAAGTGGTATTGGCTCGTTGAACCATGGGCCTCTCCGGCCGCCACTCGTCTTCGACTATGCCGGATATTTTGTTTGATTTTCAATTGTTACGGCAGTCTTTTCTGGTTACAGATGTTGATCTTTTTTGTGTCTTTTAATCGTGATATGGGGGAATGACTTAGCTTCGAGCACGGGACAGCAAGTCCCAACTTATAATTGCTACGAATGCTTTATATCCCTGTTCGTACAATGAAATATGAATACTTTAAGCTTTCCTATGCTTTTTTTTAAACTTCTTTCGTATCTTCTTCTTTTTGGTGAACTTTCAATGAATTTTTCTCTTCCTTCGGTAATGAAATTTACACACAAGCAAACACTACAATGCTTCACTAATAGAATTGATTTTATTTTAGCTATTCCATGATTATTTATGTTATGTGTAACATCTTTCTTCTCTATTTCTTTTTTTTTACTTTTTGTTTGTTTTATTTTGCGCTTAATTTACGATCACTGCTTTTGTCAGACACTAATTTTGTTTCGTTCTGATACTAAAAAATTAGTCGGTGGGAAGGGAAAATAAGAAGAGAAAAATACAAAATTAAAAATGAGTGCACAATTTTGAATAAAAGTTCTGATGTTTTTTATTTTATTCTGAAGAAGAGAAACATGAGAAATGTGTATGTGACTGAAGGGGAAAGAGAGGAAAATGCATTAATTAAGGATTTTTTTTGCTGCTTCACTTATTTTTGCCACATGAAACGAGGATACACTGAAAATTTTCCACATGCAACTTTGAGGGGGGATGAAACGCTTTTTGCATAATAATTTCTTTTGTAACATCATCAAATATTAAAGAGGTCACAGACGGAAGAAGATTTTTCTTTCATTTCTTTTTTTTCCACCATGAAAAGCTATTAGAGTATACTTTGAAGCTGTTCAAGATTTAATTTCTATCCTGATATTAACTTGAAATCAATTTTGTTTGACGTTGTTATGAGAAGTCGCTAAGCGCTTCACTCGACACTCCTTTGTAATAAAAATTCAATATGTTTTTTCTTTCTTTTTTGCGTTTTCTTGGTTGACTCATAGAACCTTGGTGATAGATTTTTTTCTCCCTTTTTCTAACATTCTGTGACCTTAAAACTTTAATTAAGATTTTTCCAGCACCTCAAACTTCAATTTCATTGCAATATCGACAAAATTTTCAGTTTTCCACGACACTTTCTCTCTTTTTTTTTTTTTTCTTATGGTGAAATGGGGAAAAATTATCTAAGGCAACTTCAAATGTGTAATTTATAATTACAGTATCTCGAATCCAGTTCGTCTGCCCGTTGCAGAACACCAGCTAGATTCAAGTTATCGCAAAACTAATATAATCACTTTGTATTGGTAAATTTGCGTTCGCGTAACTCGAATTTTTTAAAAAAGAAAATTCTTCGAATAAAAATGATTGAGAGCCATGACTAAAAGCACACATAAGAAAATTTCTGTCCGAAAAAAAGTTCGTACTGTGGTAATCTGGAATTGAGAAGAACATGTTCGTACACATATTAATGCAGGTTATATGAACAGCACGATTCGGCGCAATTCATCGTTTCCGCTTGTTCATTGTATATTATTTTAAAATGTTGTTGATTGAATTGTGAAGAGATTCGTCATGATTCGTCATTAAAAATCAAAGTAAAATCCTTTCATCACTTAAAAATATTAAATCAACTTCTCTTTAATTCATAAATTTTAAACAAACGATTGAAACTCTCCTTTCAAACTCTGACTTTTTAGTACAAGCTCATGATCCTATGGTGTTGGTTTTCGATTTCATGTAAACTACAAACACATTTAGAGGAGCGCACGCGTGTTTTCATTCATCGCAGTTACAACTTTCATTCATTTCTTTGCTTAATGTGAATTCCCAACAAAAATACGTCACAAAAAGCTCATTAAGCGAACGTACTTCAATGATCCCAATGTTAAGATTTTTTTTTCTCTCCTTCTCTCTCACTGTCAAATTGTGGGTGGAAAGGAATAATAATATTTCTATCTTCTATGAAAGCGTGGAAGCAAAACGATTCATCTGCGGATCTTTTGCATTGGTAGCAAAATAAAGTGAAATATCAATGTTGACGTCATCCTATCCGTCGTATGCTTTGTTATGATATTCTTTGGGAAATGACTACAGGGCAATTTTACCGACATAAATAAGTCTTTCAAAGTTCTAAGAATTCAGCATATAAAAATACGTAATTGCAGTTGATTCAGAAATTATTTTTACGAAAGATGCATTTGTGCATTGAATGAGTCAAATTCATTTTGAAAATATTTACAGATGAATCATAAACATTGCGCTGAAATACGTCATGGATTTTCTCATGTAATGTATGAATGTCTGCTGGTCTCTCATCGCTGTTCTCGCATTTTCTTTTCGCACTTTTCTTCTTTCCGTTTATTTTGTCGTTTTTGCGGAATTTATTATGCTCACCCGTCTGTTTTTCGATCGAAACGGAGGCTTATAGGTCGTGTTGTGGCGCTGATGATGAGTTCTTCTGTTCATTGTGATGAATTTCCCTCGCTACACTTTAACTTCTTCAAAAATAGATTTTCACTTCAAGTCTCTGTTTCTTTTAATTTAAGTCACTTGAGCATTTATGTTTCTTTTTTTCCTTTATTTCTATTTCATGTACTTCACTAATAACTAACGTAATGTATTTGATGGCATGAAAACGGAAACTTCCAGAGATTCAATGAAATTGAAAAATTATCAGGAAAATAATTTAATTGAAACTAGAATGAAAACTTTTTGTGTGTTCACAAAAATCTTTTGTTCAAGCGACTGAGAAGAGAAAAACAGCACCAGATCGAGTTATTTTTAAGACATTTTTCTACTCGTGAAAATAAGATCTTGAAAAGAATTTTTCTCTACGAAGGGAAAAGTGGACTCTCGCGCGATCGTGAAATTTTCTTTTTAACATTTCACTGTGCGTTCTCAGAGTAAGTCGAGAGCAAATTTAAACGGAAGTTATCATTCATTATTCTCGTTGCTAATGGCGTTACTTGTGACAACATCGCCAATCTTACCCTAAATTGTTTATTTTCTTTCGGTGCAGTTAACAATTTGTTTATATTTATTCTCTCAATTTTTGATAATCGCTAAAGAATCTCTTAAAGTGATCGTGAAAAAATGTTTGAAACAAAAATGAAATTAGGACACATGGCTTATGTATCTACGAAAATTTACTCTTTCTCCTTCTTTCTTTTTCACAAGATAATTCGCGCCATTAATATTTCACATTATAGAAGAAAATCAAAATCATCATCAAATTTAATTTGATTCAATCTCTAATTGGATCATAGCAAGTCCAGTTAGCTGATTGAAAATATTTTTAAAGCTGCTGCGTGTCTTTCATGATGCACAATCAACGATAAAATTTTCGCCCCGAAACTATTTCTGTGCATAAATTTTCGGCAAAACTGAAATGTACCGTTATGCATAATTGGTGCTTCAAACAGCAATAAATTCTCTCCAGCACCATCAGCAACAAGCAAAAGAGAACGATAAAGATGATTACGAATATAGGCGAATGATTGGCGAGTAGGAAAAAAACAACTTTTGAAAAGCATTCATAAAAATTCTTAAATTAAGAAAACCGAAAACGAGTGAAGATCAAGAAGCTTCATGAAGGATCGCGTAAAGTGAAGAAAGGGAAAATCTATCCAATAATAAATGGAAGATTGAAATACATGTCTTCATACATTGAAAAAGAGCGAACAACGATAGAAGCAAACATTTTTAATTCGTTTTTCAGAAACTAATTTCAGCAACCCGGCATATAAAATAAAATAAAACGTTAAATTTACTTTTTTCTCGGAATTTCTCGTTTCATCGATGGGACGATTATATTCTTTACCTTTTTTTATGCCATTAGATATATTGAAGAATGTATAAAATAAAAATAGATATAAAGTGTGTTGTTGCACATTGAACTGAATCATTCTTTCTCTCTTTTTTTTCATGTTTTCGCTTTTATTGTTGGGCTATTTATTTGAATTGATCGTTTGTGCAAAGGTGTAGACTATGGAATGATGATTGGGAAACGTCAAAAGTTATTCCATAGTTTATTCAATCAATTACGAAGAAAATGTTGCATTTATGCTAATTTAATTTATGTTGCCTTATTATGAATAAAAAACCATCTGCCATTACTAGTTGAAAATTTAATTTCCGTTTCATATCTCTGGCAATACTTTATGTTCTTCTTCTAGTTTGCTTGCTTGCTTACTTGCACAATGGAAATAAAACTGCATTAGAAGATAGCGGATTCCTTCACTGTGTTAGTCAGTCATCGTGCATGATCACCATCCAAAAATATTTATTTATTTCTTTACGACATGAAAGGAAACAAGAATAAACAAAGCCCGGAGAGAAGAACAAGCACACGACGAAAGCGAAAAGGAATAGACAGCAGAATTGCAGAAATGACTACAAGCGAAATATAACTGCGTTCTGCAACGTTATGTATCAAAAAATAAAAGGAAAGAAAGAAAAAGAATACCCAAGGTCAGACATTTATTAATATTTAGTTAGCGAATATTTCATGGTTGCATCGCGAGTTGTTTTCTTGTCTTCTTCGCTTCGCATTTTTCTTTTTGAATAATTTTTTTGGACATTAAAGTTAATACTTTCGTGCACAGCGCACCATGGAAGTTTTTAATATTAATAATGCACACAATCAACAGAAGTCGGCTGCTTAACGTCATGATAAAAATTCGCGACTGATTAATTTATGTAATTGCGAGTCTTTCTACCATTCAAGCAATAAATCGTAAAATGTTTCTTTAGACAATCTTCAAGGACTTTTGTTTCAAGTTCAAGACATGAAATAAAAAGCAGCCAATTACAAATGAGTCGTTTCTGTTTAGTTTAAAACAGCATCATGAGTAATTCAAGTAAAAACATATGTTACACACTGTGTGCGCATATTTTTGGTCCACATTTCACTTGAATATAAATTCTCTTTTGCAGAAAATAAAAATAAAACAAAGATCGACAAACGAGAATAATTCTAAGTGTTTTAAATATATATTTAGAAGGCAAAAAACCATCCAACAATGTACAAAACTTATTATTTCAGGCAAAAATCGTTAGAAAATATCGAATAACATGTGCCATGAGCTTCATGCACATTAGAAAATTATGAACAAGGTTTAAGACTTGTCTTACTACTTAACTGCCACATGAGATTGAAATTGAAAAATAAAAATTTATTGAAAAGTATTTCTATGCTTTACGAGCCTGGAATTAATGAACATCAAATATTTTTCTTAGAAATCATACAAATTCTCTTAATGTCATTGTGTAAGGGCGAAGAAAAATGCATTGCATCTAGATCGTACTTCAAATGTTCGTTGGGATAAAAAGAAACCTGTACGTGATGATAGTATGGAATTGAAAGATTTTCGGGGATCATTTTGGGTTCGGTTTTCGGTTAAAATTCAATAGAAGAAAAAAAGTGAAATTGAAGCAAAAACCTTTTTTATTTAAAAGTATACACATGTATGTATAGATATTGTCTTTCTTTTCCCAAATAAATCTATTAAATGTTTCACTTTGAACATGGTCTTAAAATTTATCGAAAGAAAAAGGCAATCTGTTGAAACAAACAAACTTCACCAGATTTGGACAACGAAAACAGAAAGAACAGCAGACGATCGAATTGAAGCAGGTAAAATAATAAAAGATGAGAAATATCAAGTAAATATAAAAATGATATTTTCACAAAAAAAATGAGCACTAAAAGTTAATGTTGAACGAATACCTAAAAAGAGATGAAAAAATAAAATAATAAAATATTTTTAGAATTTATTTGTAACTTTGAAACGATCTTGTTTCGTGATGTTTCATCCAATTTGTTCATGATTACTGTAGTTAGATTTTAATAAAATCTGCACAATAATTCTTCAAATTTAGGTAATTAGAGGTGTTAGTAAATAACAAGTTAACATCATCGCGATAATGACAATCCTTCGACTCAACTTGTGAGGTTTCATTAGAAGCAAAGCCAATTGCATTTCCTTCTTATCCACAATTTTTATAATTACACTTCCAGTATTTTTACAACACTTAAACCACCACCTTTCCATCCTTTAAAATACATAAGAACGGGCAATGTCATAAAAATAAATTCCATTTTCCTGCAACTCTCCTCAACATTCTCTTAAGCCGCCAACACTTTACTTGAAATCAAATAAAAAAAGGTAAGAAAAAAATGATTATTATTATTTCTTGTTGTTTTCTTAAGGAAACAAAAAGAAAAAGCTGAAAAATAATAGAATAATAATTTATTTAGTTGGGATTATTACATTTTGTGGTACCCTTGTCAATAATAAGTGCTTCTTTTCCGAAAGAAGAAGAAGAAGAAGTTTCTTTAAATACATTTATTTTTTGCCTGGACGATATGTTAGCGTATCCAGTGGTGCACTTTAAAAGCACAAATTACAGAGCACAAAAGATAAATGAAGAATAAGTAGAAAATCCAATAGAGAATGAGTGAACATAACGAGAAAGGATCAAGTGTTGATTTTATAATCTCATGAGTTCCATCACTGTCTTGTGAGTGAAAAGGAGAGAGAAGAATAAAGTTAAAATGTGCATAAAAACATTTACCTGCGCTACGATGCGTTTAAACAAGAGAAAAACAAAAATTCCTTCTCGTTCTGTTGTTAATTTTGCTTGTTTTTGTTTCTTCATCTAAGGAGTTTTGATGCTGGCTGGCTGGCTGGCTGTTGTTTTAGTACATGCTTTGAAATATTTTCAATACATTATCATATCATTCTTCTTCTCCTACTCATAACTCCTTGCATAATTTTTCTTTTCTTTCCCAAACTAGTAGTTAATGAATTTTTACAAGGAAGAAACAATTTGTGCAGTCATTTAGTTCTGATACAGATAATTACTGTTTTAAGATTTATTAAAAAACGCGAATCGGCGATGCCCTTGTTAAATATAAACACATAAGAGAAAAAGGTGCCTTTAAGTTAACTGAAAATAAAATTATAGTCAGCATATTGCTCATGTTAAACTAATTCGAAGAATTAAAAATTGCTTTTAAAATTAATCTTTCGTAAGTTTATTGAGAAGAGTTTATTTCGGGTCGAAAATATAAAAGGTTCTTATAAAGATTGCGCAGCAAAGACCAACAGCGTAGCCACAATGGCAATGGAAAGTTTCAGTTTTACATATCCATAAATTAAGATATAAAAAATTACCACAATAATGTGGAATCGAAGCGGATGTCATACAATTAGAGAATATTTGATCAACTGGCTTGTTTTTTGAAACCGAATCCAATTAGATTCGTCGTAAACATCAAAATTTACGCAACTCTAATCTACGCTACATCAAAAGCCATCACATTTGCGACCAAGTGAATAAAGTTAAAGCAAGAGGCTGACTTTTACATTATCACCACTCCTTTCTCCAATTTTATTCACTAATAGAGAAAAAGAATCTCCTTTAAAATCAAATTTCTTTTCTTATTACCTCTTACGGCTCTCACTGCTTCAAAATATTCTTCGAGAAGATGATAAAAAAAATTGAATTTGGTCAGGTAGAATTTTATAGATCCAGTGATTGCTTCAAGGGAGTTGCGCAACGATTCTGATCTGACTTTACAACTATAGATGTTAAATAACTTTTAAAGTTCCAATCAGGCCCTTCTTCTCTTATTAAAAAATAAATAAAAAAACTTGAAACTGTTGTTCTTCTTCTTACACTTCATTTCGATAGTCAGAGCGAGTGAGAAAGATTCAACTCCGGCATATATTATCATACACAATTTTTATCTATTATTTTTTCTTTATACACATTTCTTGTTGTTTAATCGAAAACTTTTTTTACCCATGAAAATATTATTTTTTTTCCTTAAAAAATTCTTTATTTTTGTATCTTTTTCTTGTCTTTCTTTTCTTTCTTTCACAATTTATTTCTCCAATTTGGCCATACACTCGACTCTAGCTGTAGTCAATATTGTATGCTGTATAAAATGGACATTAAAACAGCATAATTTTTCTTCTATACCTTCCTTTTCCTGGAAATCTATCGGGGAATTCTTTTGTGCTTGTTTAATTGAAGCCCGTAACCACTCTGATGATTTCAAGGTTTTCTTTCTGCTTGCTGTTTTCTGCTCCTTTCTTTTCATTTTGCGTTTGATGATCATTATTTCATCCTTCTGCAACACCATAAGTTTTATTACTTTTATTGTTTTGTTGGATCTATTTTAAGCTATCTCAACAATTTTTGCCATTTGTTAAGCGCGTTTGGTGAAGGCATGATTGGTTAGATGGGATCATCTACAACAATATCTTCATTCGTCAATTCGGGCCAGTCTTACGAAAATTACGCCACGATATCATCGCCATTTATTTTTGTTGTTTCCAAGCGTTTAATAAGTTGCTGATTTACATTTCTTCATTTGTGATTTCATCACTCCAAAAGACGAACAACAAAATATTTACTACACAATCCAAACAACTATTGATTTAAATTTTTATATATCATCTAAGGAGATGAACATTTTTATTTTTATTGATCGTATCACCGAGTATCACTAATAATCTTCGTCGTCACAATGATTATAAAATTGTGAATAAAAATAATACTAATAATAATTTTTGTTTAAAGATAAATTGATGGTAGCCAGTTTTCGATCTTGTAGTGATGGAAAAAAGAGAAAGAAAATGAGCGGACACAAATTGAAATTATAATTTATTTTTTATTTAAATTTTCTTAATATTTAATTTTAAGCGGTGAAGAAAAAAAAACTAAATTCACATTTACAGCTTGCTGCTTGCCAATGATGCAGAGGCTTAGATTATGACGCATTTCTCATCTCATAACATTCAAACGATTTTTATCTTTGCTTCACATCCCTGGTCAGTTTTTTTTTGGGCAATTAAAAGTTAATGGAATGCGATATGTGGACATTGTGGCTGATTTTACTGTGATCTTTCTTTAGCGCATTAGTTGCATGGTGTTGTTGATGACACACATTTTGCGTTTTTGAATTAAAAGAAATAAAATAGCAAACTATTATGGAAGTAAAATGAAGAGATCTTAATGTAAATGAAGGCAACTAAGTATAAGTAACCTTATATGAAATCAGCAATTTAAAATCTAGTTGAAAGACTTCCAAAAAATTGTTCTTAAAAATTGCGACATAAAGTTTCAATTTATACTTTTTGCCAACACTTGATACGGCTGGTTGTTTACTAAGAAAGGTCACTTCTGGTGTTTGTGAGAATTTAAATTACATTAGACATTCGAAACGTAGAAGAAAAATGAAGATTTTACATACAATGAGGCAATAAAAAATAATAACTATAGTTAATTGTATTCATTTGTCGTTCAATTGTTGTGACTCTATGCACCCTTCAGTAAGTTAAAGACAAAGTCGTCTAAGAATGAAAAGAAGTTCTCACGAGGTTTCATTCATCGAAAATGTTTTGACACGCGCTCATAAACAGTGAATTCTTAGTAAGAAGTTGACGTTCAAGCCGTGCTAACACCGGGCCATGTTTTCATGAACATTTTAACTAATAAACCTGTCTCAAAATTATTCAAATGTAATTAAAACTGCGCGGTAATGAAAAAGTTTTTTCAAAAACAGTCGCAAAATCCTTGAAGTGCGTCGTCGTATCATCATCGAGTAGAAGGAAAAAAAAAAATAAAATAAAAATCTAAAAGAAGAAGAACACGACACTAAAAATTTTCAATTCAAAAGCAAGTTTTTATGGAACTTGGATTAAACAACACAAAATAAATATCAAAAGAGCACATCTTACAAGTATAAGAGCCATTATTACCATCCATTACTAAAAGGCAATAATTAATTCAAAAAATGTATAAATTTTTAAATTTCAAATCATTAGAAAGATTCGAAAGCTCTTCCGAGCGGGTAAAATTAATGTTTCTTCTTTCTTGAAAAAAAAAAGAAAAATAAATGCTTCATAGAAAAGAATAAGCCTCATTTGAATAATATCGACATAAACATTTAATTGAAGGAGAAGAGCGAAGTTAAAAAGAGAATGTAAAACACCAAAAATATTTTTGGTTGACTATAATTTTCTACCCAAAAAATAAGAAAAAAAAAATTAAGACGACCAACTTACATAAAAGCAATAGTGTATCATAGTCAAGTATATTTCGTTAACGAAATAAATCGAAATCATCTTTATTTCAGGTTATTCAACATTTACGGAGGAGAGAGAAGCGACAAGACTCGTTTGAATTTATGTGTGGATAACAAGTAAAACGCTTCTCGATGAAGTCTCTTAAATTTTTTTGGGGTAATAAAATTTATATATTTTTAGTTTTTTTTTCTTATTCCAATGATATTTCTTTACTAACACAAGTCATAGCAATTATTCGTAGATCTTCTTAGTTTTTCCTCCGCATTTTTATATCGCTGTGGAGAAGATCCAAAAAAAGAAGAAAAAAAAATCACCAAAATAATTATGTAAATTATTTCTGTTGATCAACATTTTATATCATTTAATATTCATTATGAAATATCCATGGATGTAGTAGGTATTTAGTTGAGCTTTTTTTTTCTTTTATTTGGTATTTCGAAGTTAAACTGCCATACAATTGGCCGAATCAAAATATTTTTGGGCGTATTTGTTGAACACCACAAGTATGACTTCTTTTAAAACCATTTGATTGCCCGACCTGATGTTGATTATTTGAATAAAAATATAATAAACAAAAAGCAAGAAAAAAATAAGCTAAAATGTAGATAAAATTTTTTTTTCGTGGTACATTCGTGGACTATTCAAATGTGGTCATCAATTTCAATTTTCATCGTGTGTATGAGAAATAAAGCTCTTATTTAACATTATTTTTCGTTAAAAGCAATAAATTATATTAGTCACAATTTTTATTTCTTTTTCTTAGTTTTCTTGTATTGAGATGAGAGAAAAATTAACTTTTGTTGCTTATAGCTGATGATGTTGTGACTTGACAATGACTACACAGTTTCTCTTTATCTATTGTCTCTCAACTCATCACTACTCATTCAATTGCTATTGGAAGTCACTATTGCCGGAGATGTACGTAGATATAAGAACCGCCCTCTAATCCTTTACGACTATTGATCGTGATCATCGTATGTATGTAAGAGCATGAAGAGTGATTGATTTCTAGCAAGTGTACGAGACACAATCGCACGGAAGAAAGTAAATAAGATGCGACACTTATCTATAAATACTCTAAGCGTTACTACTTCTTATGATCATTGCACCATCGTGATGTGCGATATAAAAGAATGTTCCATTCTACAATTTTCTTGCTTGTCTATTTCTGTCGTCACTAAATATTCATTGAGATCAGTCGGTGCCACATCGAAATCATACAAAAGCAACACGCAAATCCCCTCATTCAAAAAAAATCTCAATGAAAAGAGTTGACTTTTGTTCGTATCATTTGATGAAAAATGAAAGATTAATTTTCAAGTCATCAAATCGGTCAAACAGCACAAAAAAAAAATACCGCAAAGGACTCATTCAAATCACCAGAAATCAATTTCAGGTGTTTAAGTCGGTTGACAATTTGGTGTTTTTTTTTCTTCTTTTCATCAGCTCATAAGAAACACAGCAAAAAGAAGAAAAAGAAGACAAATATCTGATGAAGCATTTACATAAACTTATATAGCCCACAGAGAGTTGAAGCGGAAAGTATCAGCAATATATTTTCAATGAAGGAAGATTAGATTGGACGTATAAAAATATAAAGTTTTCATACATACATATGTGTATACAGCGAGCGATGACCATTAGCATTACACAAAAATGTTAAACTTTTATTTTGGACACAGAAAGAAGAAAAAATATTTGTCGCCTTACTATTTAATTCAACTCGTTTTGTGGAGACGCTATGAATAGTTGGCATCATATTACAATCAAAGTTTGTTTGTCTTCGATTTTCTTCTCTCTAGTTTGAAGAGTTTTGAGGATTATAAAACTTTAATTATCGAGTTTCTTTTCATATTCATGTCACAATATTGCAATTAAAAATTCGTTTGATGTGCTAATTATTCAACTATCTATAATAAAGAAAGAGTCTTCAGGCTAGCTACTTCATTAAATGTTTATCTCGTTTATCTATATCGGAGCTTCAATGTCTCATCTATCCGTTGCTTACAGTATCAGTTAAACTTTTTTTTATTGTCGCTCTCACGAGGTACCAACATTCTCTTTGAATATTTTCTTTCTTTCTTAGATCTTTTACATTTTTTTTTTCATTAAATTTCAAACGACAAACAAACAAAAAAATCAGAGAAAAAATGTGTCCCATAAATTTTGAATGAAGAAATCGTATTTGTTATAAAAATGGATTTTTTCGTTAATTTTATTTATACTAAACAGTTTTCAGTTGAAAACTGGTTCCAAAGTAATTTTGATACATGAAATTTAAATATTTTTTTCCTTCTCAGCTTCGTCCAAGATGTGTTGTGCGGGGAGTAATAAAAAACATTTTTTTCTTCAATTGATAATGGCTTGGTGGCTTTTACACGAGTTTCAAGTTTTTTGGAGGCTTTTTGAGGAAAAAAGATGATACTCGGCAGGTCGTGCTGTATATATTTGTTGTTGGATGTTTAGAGAGTCACTTTTTTCTTGATTTTTAATGGTGGCTTAACATTTCAAACTGTTATGAGATTTATTGAATTTTTATACTTTCACAATCTTCTTTAATTTTCAAATGAAATGAAATGAAAAAAAAAAGTTCACCAAAAGCAATAAATTGTCTCATCCTAGAATATCGCTTTATGGAACGAGTTGGAAGAATCATTTATGCATGTTGATTTTATGATTACTTTGAAAGCGTCTTAGAAAAGACTTTAATTAGAAAACATTTAATAGAACCCATCTGTATGTATGTAAATAGGTACATGACAACTAAATATTCTAAGATCGAAACACCGTAATGTCATAAAAACTTTCGAAGCAATAAATAGATAAAAGAGATTTCATCACAATATTTTTAGTGGGTTTGTTCACCTCACTTCATTCGTATGAAATAGAACTGGATACAAGCAAGAACGCTGACTTTTTTTCGTCAAACATTAGCATCTTAAAATAATTAGGAGAAGTGAAGACTACGCTTATAGAAATTCTAAGTTATGTAAGTAGCAGACACACTAAGAATTCATGTTGATATGTTGAAAACTTAAATATTCATTTAGACAACATTTGGCGACATTCAAAGTCATCGTCTACTAAAAGTTGTGAAATTTCTTACGCGCTTTATAGGGATAGTCATACATATAAGTAGATATTGCTTAAGTCATTTATTAAAATTTAGCCAGAAAATCAGGTTTTCACTTAATTTCTGATTCATCGTCTAATTGAAATTGGTAAAAGGTTCATTCAAATGTACTTGCGTGCTTAATAAAAGTAAAGAAAAAATATAATCCAAAAGTGATTTTTTTTTTATTTTTCAAGTTAAATGAAACTGGTTTGGTTTCTTAATACAACATGTAATTGAAATAAGTCAATCTTCGATCATGCATAATGAAAAGACCGTCATAAAATCTTTCTTATTATTATTTTTTTCTCTACACATCACATTAGGTTCGTTTTGGATTCTTTTCTGTACTTGTTTCTTATTGTACCGAAAAAAGGTTTATGTCGGCTCTCATTCGAATTAAAAAATAAAAAAAATTTAGAATTCTTACGAATCACATCAGACAAATGTTCAAGATGTCAGAGCACGTAATGAAACAAAATCTTCTTGAAGTTCCCTTAAGCATATCCTCTTGGTTCAAAATAATTTAATTAGACATTCGAAATGGAAATGGAGATGTGAAATATGTTTGAGTTGAAATAAAGAAACTCAAACGATTGAAACTTTCTTACCTTTACAAAATCTGTAACTTTCCAACCTTCTTTACTCCACTTTGTCCTCCAAACTACTTCATCGTAAACGAGATTTTTGCCCATTTTTATCCTGTGGATTAAAACAAAAAATTGATGTCTTGACCATTAATCATCTCTTGAAAATATTCTCACGTATGATTAACGCAAAAAGTATTTTTATGTACTTGAATATTTCACTAGCAAGCAACAAAGATTCATTGAAGAATTCTTGTGATTCATCCCTTTCAAAAAATAAGAAATCGAATTAAACATTGAAAGCAATTACTATGAACAAAAAGCGGCAATACAACAAATTGAATGTATTAATAAAAGAAAAATGGAAATAAAGATTGTCTGTTGGACTGGCAATAAAAGATCTCAAATTATCATGAATCATTAAAATATTTATTCAGTTGTCTGTTCCCGGAAAAATTGTCCAATTCAAAGATGTTCCGAACAATGAGGCAATAAATTTGCTCTAAAGTATCGACCCACATGATAGCCGAAAAAGACAAAAAAAAGATCTTGCTTAAGAGTTTATGTAAATTGAAACTAGTTTCTATTCAATAATTACATTACAAATTACTCTTGATGGCATTGTCCGCCAAAAATTAAAATCTCTTTCCTCCAACAATTCAATTCATCATTCGTCGGAAATCATTTTTATTATCGGACAAACTTTGCTTTCCCATAGACTGAACTAAATATTCTTAATGTTTATTTGCAATGAAAACTATAAATTATGAGAGGCTTTGCCCCGTTTTGTTTCAGCTTTTAAATGAAACGAAGAAAAATAATAAAATCAGTCTGATGCTAGCCACATCTTCTGACAACCCATCCCCAATCCGAATGAAGTCCCTTTTTTCTGTTTTCAAATGAAATGTGGGTTAGAAATGTTGCGGTGTGGGGCAACGAAAATTATTGAATTCTATTGGAAACTTCTTGCTTTGCCTTTCCATCTACACAAATGAAATCAAATTAATGATATAAAATGTATAGTGAAAGGCTTCTTTGCTAAAATCATGATAGTTTTATTATTCTTCACTCCCGTTTTCCATTACGAATGTGTATTGGGCAAAACATTTTATTTCCCTCAATTTTCTTTGGATTTGTTTGTTGAAAGTTTTGATTGAAAGTTTAAACAAATAAATTTTTATGTTAGTAATGAAAATTTGTTTGAAATTGAAATCAAATTGGTAGCTAGCTAATACGAGACACGCAAACTTTGTTTATATGAGAGGATATTATAAATTTCAATCGTAACTGAGTTCGCTGTGCACGTGATATATGAATCATACCCAAAGAACTCCACGGCAAACACAATGAAAGATTAAAAACATTGTATTAAATATTATCAACATGTCCCTACTCGTAAGAGAAGAATTAAAATTTAAGTACTAATCAAAATTAAATGATATTCCTGTGAATGTATTGATGCAATGTGTAAAAATATAAATTAAGTTTTAGTTTTCTTCGTATCGAGAGAATCAAAGCCGATCGTAAAATATTTTCTTACTCAGCTTACCGAACATTGCCGGTTGATGAGAATATTTCGTGAACTTCGTGTGGAATTCGGGATTTTGAGAGAAAAGAAATGAAGAATCCAGAGAGTCGCCAATCAGAAAATAATATCCGAACTGGATAGTTTGAAACAATACAAATCGTTCATATATCTAGCTCAAGCAATTGTGGAAATATATGTTTGATTATAGAAATTATAAATGCAGGCTCTTCTATCATAGCAAATAAGATTTTAAAATTTATGTCGATAATAAATTTATTGATCGATATTCATTAATGATTGCAAATGTACATTCTAAAACTTAAAGTGAAAATATGTCAAAATTTAAATAAATATCTTAATTAAAAATGAAGATTATGAAAAATAGACAAAAAATTTATCAAAAAGAAAATTAAAACATCTTTCAACAGGTCCATTGGGGCAAAAGAAGAATGTTTTTTAAAGCTCTGAGATATCAATTTCATAAATCGCGACTAATTTATAGCTTGTCACTTAACAGAATGATATTCACAATTGCCAGCACTCTTTTTTTATGAAAAAGATTCGCTTTACGGAATTGTTCTAACATACGACACATATGTTGTTAAATAGCTGTTTGTCGTCCATCAAAAGCCCTCCCCGGAATGAGTATGAAAGAAACTATTACTCGTCGTCGTCATCGCCGTCGTTTGTTTTGTTTTTGCACATTTCAGAACACATTTTCTGTCCGCTTCTACAAAGACATTCAATGAATTGTCACCCACACTAATCTCAAAAATCCGATTCGATGTCGAACAGTAAAAACTTAAAAAACAAATCTGAGCATAAATACAGAAATTCTTCTTTCTTCCATTTAACTATTGAAACTGAAACTGAAATCAGTGCTGGAGTGTTTAGACGCTAAACTATTATTTTTGCATAGCAATATGATTAAGTTTTCTGTGGGAATAAAAAGTTTTAAGCTGTGCTGAAACAAAGACGATTAGAAAGGGTGAAAAACAGCAGGAAAAAGAAAAACAAAAAAAAGTATGTTGAAACAGCGAATAATAAAACAAAAGTTTTTAACAGAAAACGCTATGAAGCAATTATTCCTTTTTCGTAGTTTGAGTGCAAGTTTCATGACAAATTAACGATTCCTTCTTATCCTTCTCGCCTTCTAATGAAGAAAATTTTTTAAAAATGCCGCAAAAAGCGATCGAAGAATAAATTTTAATCTGATTTATTTATGCGAAAATCAAAGTGCAAGGAACGAGAACGATAAATGAAAAAAGTGCATTTTCAATGATGACTCATGCAATTTCTTGTTCGTTTGCAAAACATGACCAAGATAATGAAGGAAAGGAAAATAATCAATACAAATTAAGAGGCTTAATTTTGAGACCACCTCTTTCCTAATCTTGTCAATGATAAAATATGTTTAAGACGCCACGACGAATGATGCTACTACATGCTTGATGTTATTCCGTCTTTCAATATCACATCTAAATTAATTATTTATTCATACGAAGTTTTCTGCACTGTTACATGAAAATATTTTGATTGGTTATGAACAATAATATTTAATTGATTTATTTAAATACATATGAAACTTTCCGCTACATGTTGGTATGAACTGACTCTTCCTTTCCCCCCCACAAACGTGTGTTGGCGCGAGTGAGATGAGTAGAGAATATTAATTTCCTAACTACATCAAATCAGACTCGAGAAAGGCTGAAAATAGTTTTCAGTTTTTGCAATTTCAAGTATTGATTTGTGTGCTTTATGTTAGAATGTGCTGTTTTATCGCTTGCTTTTATAAATACATATATGTAGAACATTATTAAATCCGTTTTTTGCTTAGTGGGTGAGAGAGACGAAGAGCGAATGAATAGATTTTAGCATAAGGTTTGAGTTAGACGATTCGTCCGAAGTGCAATATTTTATGTTTAAAGTAACTCATACGCTCATTCTCATCAACAAAACTCTCTTCTGCATTCAAACTCTATATTTAAGCTTGATATTCCCCATCATATGTCTGATGATACAATTCATATGCTGAGTAAACTATCAAGAGTATTTCCTGAAACATGCTTAAAGACGACGACGACGAAGTAAAATAGAGAGACGACGAAGAAAAAGAAGGAGAGAATAATGTTGTGCCTGTGCAGATATATGTTGTGCCAAGATATCTACATAAATAGTACTGGAAACGAATAAGAAGTCACAAAACTATTGCGATCATAATCGCACACGTTGAAGTCAACACCGAGAGAAAATAGAGTCAAAGAGAGCGTATTAATCGAAGGCTTCCTTCTTTGTGCTTAGACTCCATCCTCAAACTCCATCCTCTTGGGTAAAAAGGCAAAAACTATAGCAAAATACTTTACCACTACACACATGTGATTTGCTTTACTTTGCGAGTAGAGCAGAGCAGCCAAATAATTCATCTTACATACGTAGATATACTCGAAATAAAAAGAAAATAAAATTTATTTTGTGTCCATAAGAAAGAAGAAGATATTGTTCGGTGTCGACTCTTCTTGTTTATTTTTTTTTTCTTTTTGGGGGAGAGAGAACATGGAGAAGATAAAGTTTAAGACATCGAGAAATTGTAAAGAAGGAAATCGAGAAGAAGAAGACGAAAATAAAAACACTAACAAACACAACAATTAAATGTATCAGGCAAAAATACTTAACCGAAAAAAAATATACACGCATAGTCAGTTGTGCACTTTGCTGTGTTTAGACAACAATTATACATTTTTTCTTCTTTCAATCCCACTCCTCAGTACTTTGTTAGATTTCGGACAGAACGGATTGAAGTGGCGTAACGCTCTCGCTCTCGCCGAGTCAAAAAATAATTTTTTTATTAAATCAAAGAAAATTAAAAGTAATTTTTGCTGTGCTTGAGATTAAAAGAAAAATAATATTTTTTTTGTGTAGAAGCTTGAAGGAAATTTTTAATATCGTGAAAAAATATTTTTCTGTTGACAAACAAGTTCGGAGAAAAAAAAAGAGTTTGATTTTTATGATATTTTGTGTTCGCATTTAATTGAAATTGTTCAAGACCGTTCATTCAAATTTGCCGACAGTTTTCGGCAAGAAGAAAGTCAGAATTAAATTGAAGGAGTTTTATTTACAATTACAAGTGGGTTGAAAGAGTATTTTAAAATTAAAAATAATTTTAATTATCGCAAAAATTAAATGTGACATTTAGTTCTTCTTTCGGTGTGCGAATTTCATTTTATCATCATTATGATTATTTATGATTTCCTTTCTCAATCTTCCTTTTAAGAGGAAAAATAGAAGAAAGTAAGGAAAAACATCATCGGAATATTTACAAACATTTTTTTCCGGATAAGCGAAGGAACGAAGAAAAAAAAGAAAAATTCTTTTCACCACTCATAATGATCATAAATTATTTGAAGTTAATAAGTTGCTCCATGATCTACTTACGCCATAAAACAGTAGTTGCGTAACGATTAAGAGAGAAACGAATCGTAGATATATTTGTTCGTCTTCTAATTAAAGAACGCAAAACATGCTTCTTGAGACGCGGCAATAAGTAATGTTGTTCAATTTCAGTTTACAAATATAAGAGGAAAAAATAAAATATCATAAAGAAGATTTCAAAAGAAATGTGAACGATTATTTATTATAAGAAGCAGTTGGTGTTTAATTTTATTTATTTATATTCTCTTCAATTTAAGAAAAAAAAAAGTGAGTGAGCAATAACATCAGAAAATAATCGCCGTTGAACACTAAAAAAATCATTTTTCCCGAAATAAAAAAAATGTAGAGATTTTTCCAATTAAAATATTTAATTTTTTTGTTTTCCTCTTATTTCATGCCGCGTTTATTATTAGAACACTTTTCGAATCACTCTCATAGCTTTTTGTTTTGAAAAAAATGTTTTTTAATATAATTTATGATTGGAAACTGCTTGGCAAACTGCAATGAAAAAAAAAGTTTTCCTTAAACTTCTTACTTTATAAAGATTATGTGAGAAGCCTTTTAAGAATGTGAAAATTTGTTGGTAAAGTTTCTTCAGAAGAAATATTTATAAATAATATTAAAAGCATTACAACTTCGAAATCTCATGACAATTGCATTTATTCTACATTTCCATCGCATTAAATCCTTCTTCCGTTCTTTATGGTCATTTATAAATGGAACTGAATTAACTTTCTGCCCTTCGGTTTTACACTATTTACAATGTTGCTTCGCCTTTGACTGTAACATAAAACGCAATCGAAAAAGGAAGTTTTTCATTTTCATTGGGCTGAGGGTGGAAAAAAATTAATCGGTTTAATTTAACGTACTGAAATTTAATTATTTAATCAATAAAATGCTCTAGTTTAAGCTACTTGTGCTTCGTCGTTTCTACAATTAAACTCAAAACGTTCATAATATCGAATTGTATTTGCAAATGAAGTTGTTTTTTGATCTCATTCCAGACACATTCTCTCTCTCCCTCTCTTGTTGATCTTTCTCTTTTTCCTTTAAACTGCTACATAAATAAATAATAATAAATAAAATTTCGAACTAAATTCTATTAAGCTGGTCTTGAAACTTATTCTTACTTATTGGCGCAATTGAATAGCAACAGCAAAGAGTGAGAGAGAAGCTGTGTGTAGGAATTTGTTCGTTTTATTATTTTAATCATGTTTTAATTGAAAATTAATTAAAATTAATTACATTCGATGTCTTTTTTCGGGGAAGTAATTCAATTGTAGAATTCAATTGTTCGTTGATGGCATTCGCCAAAAAAATATCCATTTAAAATAGAAGTTGAAACTTTAACGAGAACTACAAGATCTTACGAGTTCGTTGAGTGGTGATAAAATGAAATCGAAACAGTATTGCGCGTAATGAATAAGAAGACACAATCAATTGACGTCGATTAAAAACAAAAAAAAAGAGAATTATTCACGACAATTTGTTTCTTCATGCTTTCTAGCAATCATCTTCCCACATGTGGATGGAATTTTCTCTTACGAGTTTTCGTGTTTGTGAGTGGCGATAAAAACTGCACAATGTGTGCATGACAATCAAAAGAAGTTCGGAAGTTAATCGGTGATGCAGTTGAAATCAATTAAACTTTATGTGAACTACAATTAAATGTAAAACCTTACATAATTAAAAGTGGATATAAAAAGTAAAGAAAGAATCTTGAGGAGTCTTGTGGTAAGTTTTGATGTTTTGCAGATATCTGAATCTAAAATTATGATTTCCCATGTCTCACCCTAAACCAGAATTTATTAAACTGAAATCATGAATACACAGTGGTCATGAATCACATCTCAAAGAGTCACATTACCGATATTACCTTAAACAGAAATGTTACGAACCAAACAATAAATAATTTATTATGTCTTTGAATTAAGATGAATTAAAAGAAGTGTTCCTTCGTGCAGTATTCAAAGAATCATTTAACTGCTGAGTGGTTAAGCGAGGTAGAAAACGAAAAAGAATCTTAAGATTGTGTCGACTCGATTGCTTTTATATACATTTCACTTGAAAACAAATGATAGTGGTCCCCAAATCTGAGAGATGAATTAAAGAATGAAAAATAAAAAAAAAACAACAAATAAATGTAAAACGTGTTTCCAAGCTCGCCAGTAAAAATTCTTTCGATCCAGACGCAAACAAATCTTTTCTCCCCGATCCTCGTGAAGATCCATAAAGACAATAAAATAAAAATAAAAAGCAAGAAGCAAGAAAACTTGTTCTTATACTTATGTGATATTAAAAACCTTTTTATATTATTATTCCAACGCGTCTTGTCGTTGTGATTCTCTTTTCTCTGTTCTCTTTGAACTTCAATCCATTTCTAAGTGCTTCTAATGAAACAAAACTTATTTTAAGATAAACACGGGCATTTGAAAGAGTCTAATAAAACAATTTATTGCGGCATAAGATCTTTCTTTGGGTAATTTATCAAGACACAATTCTACTTAAATTAAACTCAGATATCCACCAAGACGGAGTTGAGCGATAAAGACAAAATAATAATTTTTTAACATTCACACACTAAAATTCTTTTTCCTGTGGAACAAATAATAGATATTTTTTAATTGAACCTCTCAAATAGTTGAGATGGAGAAACAAATATCAACGTAAATTAGAAAATCAATTGACACGAATTTAACAAATTTTAACACTTACATTTCTACACGCCAATTACGATCGTTGTCCACTTCATTCTGATACGATATTTGGACTTCAATAACATTCATAGAGCATGTGGTGGTACTTGTGGCACAATAATAAAGGCATTAGACTTAATTTCGTCGTGATTAATCTATTAAACTGCTGTAATGTGAATATACCGCAATAGTCGACAGAGAGAAGAAAAAGGCAGAATTTTAACGAAAGACAAAAAGCGAAGTAAAAAATAGTGAGACCAACTAAATGTGTTAATAGACAGCATTCAAAAATTCAATTAACGGCTTTCAATTGTAATTGTTAATTGTTGTATGAGTGTATCACTAAGCAATCTCACAGTACTAGTTATATCCAACAAACAAACAGGCCCAGTGGGACGCAAAAGCTTTTAGAATGCAAGATTCGTGCGTTAAAAAATTGACGTTAATTGATTTGCGTAATTTGATCTGAGGATGTTTTGTTACTTTGCAATTGAAAGACGTCATTTCTCTGCCATAAATAAATACTTAGTGAAACATTGTTATCTGGGCGCCAAAAGAAATATACAAAGCCACTTTAATTGCTACTTTTTTTTGCTTCTCCTTCTCGGTGAATTGACTTGTTCAGTAATTTCTGATTAACATAAACACATTGAAGAGATAGAGTCTTGCTCGGCCTTTCAATGAGAAAGAGTAAAAAACAAAAGTTGCTTTTAACACTGAATCTGCGATTAAAACAAAAAAAAAAGTTCAAATTTTAATGTCTCTTAAAAAATAGTTGGTTGAGTAATTTATTTCTTTTACTATTCACTTGTCGTTCGTACTAGGAATGGACATGTAAATCTAATTAAAAGCTATTTGCTTGTAGATCATAAAAGAACCTGTTTAACTATTTTGTCGGATTTTGATCGAAACTCACAAAAAACCGACTTGAGTGCTTTCTAAACATTTTTTGTTGTTTTCATTTGCAAAATTTATTTAATGCATCTGAAACCTTTTATTACATTCGTGCAATTCATTCCAGAATAAAAAAAATTTGCGAAAATGATATTAAAAGCTCACAATGCCAAAAGCCATAAAGTGTGTGCAAATTTTTTTTGTTAACTTCTCCCTTCGTCTCGTTTTCTTTTATTTCGAGAAGCCTCCGGAAATGAAGTGAAAAATCATTAGAATGACATCTGCAAAAATTGCAAAATATGCAAGAACAGCGCGACATCATCAGAAGTTCAAATTGGACTTTTTATATTCATGTGACGATAACTCATTGTCTCATCATTCTCTCCCTTTTGTCGTTTATTTTTAGAATATCTTCCCGTTCTCTACGGTGTGCGCATTCGTCCCCTTCTCTTCCCCCCTTTAATTTTGGAGAAACAACATCATAAAATTTCGGGCCGTTCATAGACGACAGCAACGAAGCTGAGAAGAAAAACTACTTTCAATCGTTTCATCCATATATGCAATTTAATTAGTTGGCATATACATTCGCAGCAGCATAAGTAAGACAAACATAAAAAGCAGACAAAAACATTGAGCGCCGCGCGCTCACTTGGTCGCGTTCTCGTCTTTACACATGTGTTTGGTGGTGAATGAATGAATGCATCATAAAATGTATCCGGATAATGTGCTTTAGTATCAATTTGGGATCGTAAAAATTATTTCTCCATTCACCGAGAGTTGACAAAAGTCTGTCTGTTGGCTTCGCAATAAACTGCTTGCGGTTGTTGCGAGGGAGAGAAAAACAGCGAAGAAAAAGCTTGTCGACAGACACAAAATAAAAACCAATTTCAACAAATTTATTAATATCGTCATCACCGAACTGGTGAAGTCAAACGATGTATACGCATGATACAAACCACAGTTCCAGGATGGACATCTCATCACCGACACCATCTGATCAGCAATATTCACTCAAATGGAACGACTTTCAATCGTCAATATTAACGTCATTTCGACATCTTCGTGATGAAGAAGATTTTGTTGACGTAACTTTAGCATGTGATCAACGATCGTTTACAGCCCACAAGGTAAATACATAATAACAAAACAAAGCATGAAATATGCATACGAAGGAAAAACTTTTATTTTCTAATTAATTCATTTTCATTTTTCTTTCCTTCTCTCTCCCTCACCATCAACAAAATGCCAACAAAACTAGGTGGTTTTAAGCGCTTGCAGTCCATATTTTCGTAAATTACTCAAAGCCAATCCTTGCGAACATCCAATCGTTATTCTTCGAGACATTCGCGCGGAAGACGTGGAAAATTTGTTAAGGTGTGTATGAGAGAAATGCGGACATTAAATGAATTAATAAACGAATAGGAAAAAAAGGCTTGATTTACTTGTTAAAAATAGTGGAAAACAAATGAGTCCGACAATACAAGTGGAAAAACATTTTCTAATAATGATAATGAATGTGTTTTCTTCTGTCTTTCTTTTTCCTTCCTTTTTTTTTAATAAAATAATCAGATTTATGTACAATGGTGAAGTTCATATTGGCCAGGAACAACTTAGCGACTTTTTGAAGACAGCACACTTGCTACAAATACGCGGATTAGCTGAAGTTACCAACCATTCACTACACAAAAGCAATCTCAACCTCTCACACAATACTTCCATGAATCTTCCAACGCTGTCGGCGACACTCGGAAAAGAGATGAAATCCTCTCCAGTTAGTCATTTAGGTTAATATCATGTAACTCGTATTCAACTAACATTTTTCCCCTTAATTTCTCCCCCCTCATTTTCCACTTCAAAACACACAAAATATGTCATTTTTGTTGTTGATAATGAAGCAAAATCAGAGTTCAACATCAATTCCATGGGATCTGATTGCAGATGATTCATCACAACCGACACCACCACCACAGAAACGAATTAAGTCGGCCGAGCTTTATAAGAAACAACATGGGCTCACGGATGACCAATTGATTGTGCGCGATCATGTTTCAATACATCAGCATGCCTTGCGACGCGAACGTGATAAATCGAAAGACTCTCGTGAACGTGACAGGAGCTTAGAAATGAAGGAATCTTTGTTGAGTCAGGCTTTAGAAGGTGGACCGACACTTACGATTCCTACGCAGGTAAACAATACACTTTATCTCCATCTTTCTCTTACAATTTTATCCTTTACGACACATCCGGGGATAATTTATTGAAATCCTTTTTTCTTTTCCTTAATTCCCATGACGACAGCACTCGGATTTGCAATCGCTACAAGCGCAAAGCACTGGTGAAGATTCAAATAGTAGCGATACGGTTGCTTCCGATGCGGGAGATGGAGCGATGGATGGCTTAAATGGTTCCTTGGATCATTCGCGAACACCTTCATTTGCCAATTCTTTTCTCGGTCTTCAAAATCTTCCTGGTTTACTTCCCGGCCCTTCTGGAATGCCCGACAACTTTGGTAAGTTTTTCAATTTTACATTCTCTTATTTTTCTCTTCTTCTTCAACAATTCTTTCTTTATTAACCAAGTTGTTGATACATAAACATAAAGTCAGAAAGTAATTTAATTTTCTATTTGAGAAAAGAACTTTAGAGGTATACAAAGGTGTAACAATATGCATTTAATAAACAGTTACAAGGATATAAGATCCATATTTCAAGACATTTTATAAGGTGGAAGAACAAAATAAAAAATATTACGGTATGTAAAAAAAATAAGCACAAAGAGTTGAATGATGAAATTTAACAAACATGCGAACCATTTGTACGTTGAAATGAAAATTGAGGGAAGAAAATGGTCAAGTCGTAAATTTTTTTTTATCTACATTTTCATCCTATTTTTGGTATACGATTCTAGCCAATGTCTTGGTCATAGACAACACCATCACCTATAATGGCCTTTGAGAGCTTTCACTTTAGTTGTGTAATGAAATTGAAAAAAGTTTCTTATTTTCTCTCGTTCGTCCCTTCATTTGACCTCACTTTCGACGCCATGAAAATTCTTTAAACTTTCACAAGGCAAAACAAGGAGAAAAGTTTTATTTATGTTTGAAAAAGAAAATCTATTTATCAAATGTTTATCTATGATCTCGTGTCCACATACGGATAAGAAAAACAAAAAGAATAAAAAAAGGAAAGGCAAGGAAAACGAATGAAAGAAACATGTATAACTTTACAGTTTGTTGAAATGATATTAAATATATTTATGTATCACACATCGTATACAATATAACAAACTGATATCGTTTTTATTTGAAATTCATGTATGTTAAGGCAAGCAATGGTAGAAAAGGAAAGAAAAGTGTATACATCTTTAAACTCTCTGTATATTTCATGCCTTGGGGCATGATATTTAACTAGTTAAAAGAACCCCTAAATATATATGGAATCTCTTGGGTTACGGATTAGAATCCACAACAGAAGAACAGAACGAAACATTTATAAGACTTCACTCAAATCCTTCATTTGGTCTGCAAAGCACCGCTTGCCCTGTTTCAACGAAAACTTTGAAAACTGAAAACGAAGAAAATTGGGAAAAGGAAAACTTTCTTCTCATGTGTATGTACTCGTCTTGTGCTTTGCCTTTTTCTTTTCCTTTCCATTCCTTTTCTTTCCTTTACTTGCCTTACATAAAAAACGAAGGCACATGAATGTTTTTCCATTACATTTCATGTGAGTTTTCTTTATCCTTACTCTTTCTCTCTTCCAACCACACCGAAGCTTATACAACAGAAGAAGTACACATTGAATGAATGCGAGAGTTAAAGAAATATTTTTATGTGTTTATGACCAGGGCCCCATCAAGACATGCCTGAAGTGAATTTAATGCTAAAGAATTGATTTTGGCGTAAAGTAAACTCTCATTTATCATGTGAGTACAGCCATGTGTGCCTCCTGCTTACTTTGCCACACATCTTTCTCTCTCTCTCTCTCTCTCTTCCTCTCCTTATGAAAAAGGGATCGTTTTTTTTGAAAAGAATACTAACGGATAGAAGAAGGAAGGGGGGAAGAAGGATTGTGAATCCAACCAAGCACTAGTGAATTAAGTAAGAAACATTTTCTGAGAAAAGAAAAATCTTTTCCAATGTCCAATTTTAAACTTTTAGTTTTGTTGAGTTTTGATTTCAATTGAAAATTTTATAACTTTTCTGTTCGACATTATTAGAAAAAGGATATCTTCGTCCTTCGGCCAAACCCCTTTTTCAAACTCACAAGACCCTCTTTTCTGTCCATTGTTTTAGTTGAAACTTTCAAGTGTTTAAATTGCTTGTTTATGTATGATGATGGGTGGAGAGAGGGAGGGTGGGGATGGATGAATAGATGGATGGTGAAAAGATGGATTCATCTTATATTTGAAAGTAAATTATCGCCTTCCACGTCCCACTGACCCTCTTTCTATCATTTCTGTTTTCCTGCTTTTCTTTTCACTATTCTCAGCCCATTTTGCGTGTCGTAAAATTTTATATATGCTGAGAGAGCTATCAAGTACAATAATAAAATCACTAAAACGGGTGAAATCAAATTGTACACTCGAATACAAAAAATATCTGTGCGAGTCATTGTATGTGGGTGTGTGTAGCTGTATGTGAGACTTTATGGGTTCGGAATGCTATAAGTTATTGGGTGGCAAAAATTGTTTATTTTATGCGATAACAGAAGATGAAGTTTTCAATGTATTTTCCGGGTTTGGAGCCAAACAATTGAAAAAGGATTTAAATCCTTTATGACTTCTACTGCTGCTGCTCTTGCTGCCTTTCTTCTTTGCTTTCCATTAAGATGAAGAGAGAAGGGAGAGCGAAGATTTATTAAAACTATCGTCTGATGGCACAATCGTTAAATGTTCTTTTATTTTTCTTTTCCTTCTTGTCGTGTATCATCCCACGCCGCCGACGAAATTGAGTGAGAAAGAATGTCGGAATCAAGTTGACGGAAAAGTTTCTTTCTTTTTTATTTTATCTCAGCCACAACCGAAAAGAAAAAAAAAGAAAATCGTCAGCATCACTAAAAACTGACGAAGAAAATTTAGTTCTCATCTCAGCAACTTTCTTTCTTTCTTTTTTATTTCATTTCATTTCTTGTCCTTTCTCCTTTGAATACATAAATAACATTTTGGTTAAAATTCTCTCTATTTCTCACTTAAATATATCGGAAGAATAGTTAGGTTCTATTGTTCCTTTACAAAACCGTACTTCTCTTCACAAGCAGCTTCATTTGACTTTAGTGTGAGAATAACGGAAAGAGATGATAGTGAAATAAGAGGGTGAGAAACAAAAGGAATAATAATGTGCTTGCTTTCTTAGTTCCTTTGAAGGAAAGACAACGAAAGCCTAAAGATGGAGATGGAGAAGAAAAGCTTCTTTCCGTCCTCTAAAAAAAAGATAGAAAGAAAGAAAGAAAGCTTCATGGCATGTCGAAAAACAACTTTGTCGGAATGTAATGTAATGTATAAATTGATAGAAATATATATTTTATAGCACTCCACTCTCCCATTCTCTCTGAAGAAGAAATGTACGTAAGAAAATGGCAAAATGGGCAAAACTAAACACATTTACAATATGTGAAGGAAATGGATCATCGTTTTGTGTTTAGAAGAGATGGGATAGTCAAAAGAGTCGAAATGTTCAGGGGTAGGGGGGGAGGGAATATTTAAAAGGGTGGATGAACATCCTACATCGAAGTGGGATGATGTGAAGGGGTGCAGAAAATAATCTTGGAATAACTGCAAAACATTTTCCTACAATTTAAAATGTTGTGTGTGCTGTGTCGTATAATGTGGTGGATGTGGGTGGAAGAGGGTGAGAAGGGCCGAGTAGGTGATAGGAAGAAGGAAATCGTCATGATGTGCGGGTCGAGTATGGAAATTTTGAATAATTTTCGTAAAGTGAAGTTTGAGTTAAGAGAACGAGTGTAATGAAGGAGGTAGTTGAATAGATAATATAAGAAGTGGGAGGATTACGTTTCAGTCGCCATTAAATTGTGATGTATACGAAAAACTCACAGAACTATTATAGTCACATAACATTATACAACAGAATAGTTTAAATACACTCACAAAGCAAAGTGATATTACGACTAAAAAGCGTTATGTAATACTTCGCTTTATGTCCATTATGGAAAATATCATGATGATGATGATGATTACATTATGAATGTCGGGAGGGAAGGAAAAGGTTTTTCAATCATTACAGTATTAAATATTCTGATTATTTTCATAGTCTTCTGTCACAATTATTGCCAAGTGGAATCGAAAGTTTTATCAATCACGCCATCAATATTTCGTTTAATGTTACTTATTGTTGAATGATTGCATTTATGCAATCTTCAATCAATTTTATGTGTGTCATTGTCATTTTTTATCGTGTAATATTTTTCATGAAGTGGATTAATGTTCTGTTTTCCTGCTTGCATAAATATTTTAAAAACACGAATGTTTTTCAGAGAAATTTTGCAATTTTATTCCTTGCGGATTTTTAAATTAAAATTATTTTTTGGTTGGAAGAAAACCTGTAAATTAAGAAGAAGAATTGTAAGAAATGTTTGCCTGTTCAGATCAAAAACATTTAATTGAAAGATGAAAATTGTTTCATTTTCCCATCAAGCTTTTCATACGATTTTTCAGATTTGTGAAAATTTTATTGATAAACGACTGTTTGATATTTGTAATATCTTAATTAATACAAATACTGAATTGTTATTGATTGTCCGATGGAAAATCATGAAACGTCCTTCGAAATAGAACAAATGTGTGATGCGATTATTTCAACTTTTCGCGCACACACACGTAAATATGTGATTTATTCCCTTTTTTATTCTTCTCATCGCTTGCTTCGACAAATGTTTTCGTATCGTTTTCTTTCTGTTCAGCCTTTTATTTTCTTAAATCAATATAATCGTGTACATGAAGTTTTATGTATTTTATGTGTTCTGACTCTTCTCTGTCTCTCACTCTCGTTATCCTCGCTTTCCTCCCATTCCCACCCTTCTTCACATGTTCTTTGCACAAAGTGAAATGATAAAATTGTCCATTTTTATTTATTTCTTATTTCGGGAACTTTTCTCAAACCTTTTTACTTCTTCTCTTCCATTCATCTTTAAGAAGGAATGATGAAACTCTGTCGTGTGGTGTTTCATCATTTAGAGGTTCCGGGAAGACGGTACAAGGGAAAGGAAAGAGTCATGGGTGGTGGGAAAAGATCTGTAAAATGTACAATCGTTCAATGTACATCGTAAGAGATGGAAAAGAAAGCTTGGGAAAATTTCTTTTTCGTTTTCGGTTGTCTGTTCACGTCCATCCCGTGTGTGCCATGTGCGGAGAGTGTCCTGTGTGAAAAGAAGAAGAATAAGAAGACCTAGAAAACTTTTACAATTGTGTATGTTTTTTTTCCTCTTTTGGATCGCCTTTATATCATTACAGGACATTCGTATTGATTTACGACTTTATTTTTGCACATTTTCCAATTTCTTTTCGTTTCATTTTACAATTTTCCGACTTTTGCCTTCCGTTCTTTATTTTTCTTCTTTTTTTCATATGAATGAGAAAAGATTTCATGATGATGAAACATTAACCGATCGAAAAAAATTTAATTATATCAATAGCTTGATTTTCTTTCTTTGGCCTCAACCAACGTGAAACTTTTGATTTTCCTTTATTTTCTCAATTTTGTTTTTTCTTTCAAATCAATTCTGAGACTGGAAATTCGTTTGTAAAATTACATTTGGTGGAATTGATGAACGGCAGAGGAGTTAAGGGCAAGCGAAAAATGGAAAACATTAACAGTAAAAAGGTTTTGATTTGATATCATTGGTATGTATGTGAGTTTAGCGATTGTTGTGTAATGAAAAGTTGAGAATGGGAGCGATTTGAAGGAGACTTTTAGGAGAAGAACAAGACGATGGAAAGAAGGTCTCCTTGGGTTGGACAAATGATGGGGTTTAAGGGTGTTTTATGTATGTTTTTCCTATTCTATTTGACTGTTTACACAAGTGCGAAATTTATTAATGTGAGTGAGAGTTTTGTGTATGTGCAGTTACCATCCTGAGTAGTTTAGTTTCTCAATGCGCGCAATGAACAATCGTAAGCAACGAAAATAAATGTTAGAGTTGAAAGTGATTGTCCGAAAGAGAAATATTCTGGGATGTTTGGACGGGGGAAGTTAGAAAGAGCTTAATTGAGCGAATAAAGCATGTTAGTTAATACACACCTACACAAATGAAGTACTTGATATTTGTTTGGTAATGAGAATTATCGGATACGATGAGAAATTCTCTTACACATACTCAAGGAATTTTCACAAAAACATTTAATGAGATTTGTCCCAAATAGCAAAAGGTTGACCAGATATCAATGGAAAAGAATAATTTTTGTTCCACTCTTAATTAATATTCAGAATATAAAATCTTGTCATCCTACACTCATCTTTGATCCTAATTCTTCTATGCTTGTAGTAATTTCTGTCTCTAGGGCAAAACTATTTTTGCTAAATGTTCAGCACAGATATCGAAGACTAATTATTGGGAAAATTATTAATGATAACGAAGGGAAGGGAGGATAGAAAAAACAAGAAAAGTAATTTGTGAAATTCGTGTTTTTGAGAATGAAAAATATGTCGGAAAAGTTCGACTTAATTTACCTTCAACTTTTTTCTATTCTTCTTTTATTTTGCCCTCCTAACAAGCACACCACAACCAGTAGAGCTCACACGGGGTCCTTGCTATATTTGCGTGTTCATTATTATAGTAGTTGAATTAAATAATGTTATTTTATTGTACATGATTATACCGAAAATGGCTCATATATTGGTACCTATAATAATCATATTTCACTCATAAATGCTAGCGCGCTGAACGAAATGTGAAACTTTATGTTCTTTCTTTTAAAATTATCAGCGAGTGAAATGAGTGAACGTAAAACTCTATTATTAATATACAATTTTAAAAAAAATTATTTGATCGATAAATTAACCTCGCGCGCGCCTTGTAATCGGAGGGGATTTTAGTTGTTGGGTCTGGCTGGTCTATTGTTGGTTTTTATAGTTCTTCGACGAGGTTTTATATTCTTTTTCTTTTAAATCACTCACCAACTAAACTTTGCTTAAGCCAACGTAATCATAATGATGAGATATATTGGAAAAGTTGAAAATCTATAAAGTTAATTTTGAAAGTTGTTTGAGAATTGTTTAAAGAATTTAAAGAATTACTTTTCGACACGAAATCGAAAAGAGGGTGAAATGTAACTAGCTGCGGTAATAAAATTAATGCTTTCTCATGTCTGTTATTAGAAGCAATCAAATGTTTTTTATGCGCACTCTTTTGATTTGATTATTGACATAGTCAGCGATATTTTGCGGTCAAACAATATTTCATTCCTTTTGTCGTTAAAATATTTAGTAAAATTTGAAGTCACTTTGTCTTACATGAAGACCACCTAAAGAGTGAATTATACAAACTACAAACACATTAACATTTCACAATGATTGCTCGCGATTTTAGCTACAATAGAATCGAAAGAAGAAACAACAGAACAAAGGGAAGAGGGATAGATGGATAAGCATGCTAAGGCTAGCGAGCGTGTTATGCGGGGGAGTGAGAAAACGAAGTGTACTGTCTGCTATTAATTATTCGGACATAATGGTTTCTATACATAGCTATAAGTTTTTCCTTGCCTTCCTACAATAGCAAACATTAATAGACATTAAATAGAGACACAGATAGAGCGTCTCCTGTGATCCTAGCGCAAATTATCGTTGGTATTGGTGGTCGATTAATTTCAGCCGTTTTTGTTTGGTTGCCCGCATTGGCTTTTCAAATACTTTCGGGGGACAATAGGAAAGAGTGAGAAAAAATAACTTTTTTAAGCCACCTACAACTTTTTTTTTCTTCTGATATTGCATTTAACTGCGGATCAATAAGTCTAAACGATTCACCATGATTTCCCGTTTCCATTGACGTTCGATTGACACTTAAAACGTTTAAACTTCTTTTTTTTGTTAACGAAATTGGATCATGATAGGAAAATACTTTGAGTTCATTTATATTTTATTCAAACAGAATTTGACGTGTTTTGCAAATTACTTAACCCATTTAATTGTTTGAGATTGTTTCGGGTGACTAAATATTGTTTACTTCAAAAATATTGATGATATTTGGATTCATTTTTATGATCTCTGACTTGGGATATAAACTTTGTGGCTTTTTTTTATAACGAATATATCAAAACAAAAACATTCACATGTGGTCAGCCTCAAAGTGGGAGTGTTTCTTCGTCCGTCATTTTCATTCATTTACCTACCGTCTTACTTAATAAATTAATATAATAATTTTCCCGAAATAAAAAAGAAACTAAAATACACCGCACATACATTAATGGCTCGGAATGTTGTTTGATGGAGAAAGAGAGTGGCATACGATTTGAGGTGTATTAATAGACAAAAATGAAAAAAAATCTATGCGATAAAAAAAAGAGGAAAACGAGAGTTTTTTTTCCCTTTTAACATTACTCGACTTTAATGTCTTGTGTCGAACGAAAGGCGAACTCGTCTTCTTTTCCCCATTCAACGTAATTTATTTTAACGAAATATCACAGTGAAATAATATTTTATGTACGCGCGGCGTCGATGATATTTTTGGATCAACAACATGAACCAAAAGAGAAGAAAGAACATTTAATTTAAGTACAAATTTATTAATGTCTTTCTAGTTTCTAGAGCGAACAGTTTTCTAGTAAATCATAAAATTCACAGATTACCCAGTGACGTATTTGGGTTGAGACTAAAGCTTGAATGCAAAGGCTGCTTCTAACCTGACACTCTCAACTCTTAAAATAAATCCTTCAATGACGCTCGCGAGTTAATGAAACTATCAACTGTTAAATGCATACTGTTCCACTTTGTAACTTTACAAATCTCTTTGATAGTCAAATACACAAAAAAGAAAAGAATAATAAAATAAAAAGGAATATAATTACTTCAGTATTAATGATTTCTGATTGTTCACAAGTTACCCGAAATAAAATTTTTCATGACTTTAATTCTTAATTTATTTGAGTTTCGTTCATTAAAAATGAAATTTCAAAACTTTTATGTGTTTCTTTTCATCAAAAAAACCCAGAAAAAAAGAAAATTAATTTCCGCGAAATGAAAATGTTTGAACAAAAGTTTTCATTTCGATGTAGTAAAAATGAAACAAAGGATTTTATGATTTTAACTCAATTGGTGATTGATTAATTTATTTTGATTAACTCTGTGTAGTTGTAGTCTTGTGTAAATATTTTAATGACTTAAACGACCGTGATCTATAGCAAATTTTCTATTGACTAACCATTTGACATAATTGGCTCATTTTATTGATGTTAACTATCTCACTATTTTCCATTGTAATGATTGACCATCATTGCATTGCTATTAATTAAGTGAAAAATTAAAACCGTTTTCTTTGACATTATTAAAAGAAATGAAAAAGAATGAATCAAAGATATTTATGTTGTCAAATTCAAAACAATACAAAAAGAATACAAAATTCAAAAAAATTTCAAAGCTTTATAAAATTGTGATAAAGATCAAGGTCGGACTTCATGGGCGATCAGAAATCATCTAATACTGCAATCATATTCGATTGCAGATGCTCAACAACATTGTGTAGCCGTTATAAAGCAGGAAGTTCATGATATTGATGGAGATGATGATGATGATGATGGTGATGTTGATGATAATGAAATGCCACATGAAAAGTCGGTTAGCATATCTTCACCTTCTAATGCAACTAAGTCTGTTGTCGCTCATGAGTCCGCAGGTCTTCCATCTGCAGTCACAACACTCCAACAAACTCAGAAAAGCTTTAAGGAACGCTTCCGACAACAGCAAGAAGAAATTGTAAATCGATTACATAAGGCTGTAACCGATAACCTGAAACTCATGAATCAGGGAACGGAATCATGTAATGGAAATGGTTTTGCAAATAAACAAGACGATTTATGTTCGAACCGCAATCTAAATATGAACTTAAGTGCAAACAGCAGTAGGTTCGCCGTCAGAAATTACAATGGAAGCACATCAGAAGTTAAAACGTGTCGCCTTAATAAAAGTAAAATAAGTAACGCGATGAGTGTTGTGCAACAGCTTCACTCAAATGTACCAAATGATCTCTTTTCAAGTCTTATTGATAACGACGATAACAATAATAACAATAGTAATAATAATTTATTGCACGATGATAACAATAGTGATAGCAACTATCTTCTGCCATGCCCACTTTGTGAAATTCCATTAGAACCACGCGTCTTCCGACAACATTTGGATCGGCATTATCCACGTGATAGTCCAATATGTCCGGTACTTCAATGTGGCAGACGCTTTGCTCATCCAAATAGTGTTAGAAATCATATGAGGTTGAAACATACGATACAATGGAATCGCATGAAATCAATGAGATCATCGGGTGGTCCATTCTCGTCCATTCCTTATTGAGACATTAGACCAAAATTTTACCAAAAACTTTATTAACTTCATTTCTTTTGAGGAAATTTATTAAACTTTCTCTAAAGTTGATTTCAAATTATTTTCCTACTGATTGATTAAAACTTATTTTAAATAACTTTTGATTATATTTTCATTTGAAGATATGAATATTTTGATTACTTTAGAAGGAAAGAACAAATTTCATTAATATCCCTTGTTCAATGCGACAGTTCCTACTACGACAAACATGAGATAGAAAAACTAATAATAACACAAAAAAATAATAATGCAGAAGAAAATATTTAATTATCATTCCGTTCACTCATTTTCACAACATAAGCAAACATGAGCTTTCAATTATTCCATATTTCCCTTTATATTGTGATCTTTTAAAGCTTTCATCGCAAAAAAGTTCTAACAAAGAAAAAAAAAGCTCATAAAATAATCCAAAGCAAACCATAACGCAATGTCATATTGCTGTAAGTTTATTTGACAACACATTCCAAAGTAAATTGAGAAACATTCCAAAATAATGATAAAAAAAGTTATGAATGGGATGTTCAAAAAGATATTCATTTTCGACTCGAAAATTGTAAACTAACAGACGAGAGAAGAAGAGGAAGAAAAATTAGTTTTGTATTTGCAATCTTTGGAGATTCGTATGAAGTTATGAAAATTCCTAATAAAATGCAACTGCAGTTGATTCATAAAAAAACGGTTTTGATTTTTCTCTTGATCCAGAAAGTTGATCAAATTAAAAGCATTTTCATGATTTGTTTTAATAATTTTCTTGTTACAGTTTCACGTCGTTCTCTAGAAATGCGTGTAAGAGCTACAGATCCCCGTCCATGTCCAAAATGTGGTAAAATTTATCGTTCAGCACACACATTGAGAACACATCTTGAGGATAAACATACAATCTGTCCAGGCTATCGATGTGTTCTTTGTGGAACTGTCGCCAAATCAAGAAATTCACTTCACTCTCATATGTCACGTCAGCATCGCGGAATCTCAACAAAAGACTTGCCTGTTTTGCCTATGCCAAGTCCATTCGATCCTGAACTTGCATCAAAACTTTTAGCAAAAGCTGGAGTTTCAATTTCAGCTGCTGAATTACGTGCTCGTGCATCACCAACAGGTTCACGAAGATCAGATATGAAGCTTGAAATGAGATCAGGTGAAGACAGTGATCTTGATGATCCTGAAGATCTTACCATGGCCCATGGATTGGGAAATAGCGGTAGTAATAAATTCAACACGGGATTTTCATCTAATCGTAAGTTTTTCCTTCTTCCCCGTTAAGTTAAATTAATAATTAAAAATCATTTTAACAGCTTTCAATCATCCAAACACCACAATCACACGTGTTCGTCAAGATGCACAAAAAATGCTGGAATCACAAAAAGACAACGCGATGCAGCATAGTGCAGCGACAGGTTCTGCGATTTTAGATACTTACTTGCAATTTATAACAGAAAATACTTTTGGTGAGTTTAAAACCTTTTTTCGTGTCAAACAATTTAAATTAATTAAATCAATGATAATGATAAAGGTATGGGAATGACACAAGAACAAGCTGCAGCAGCAATTCATGCCGCAAAAATGGCACAGAAAATGGCAATGGAGAGAAATTTTGATAAACTTCCACCTGGTTTCTTTCCACCACATCTCGATATCTCCAAGATAACAAATCAAGACTCGAATTCAAAAAACTTGAACCTTCCGAACGTTACTATCGAACCAACGTCGAATAATTCCGGCCACAAATCGCTTAACTTATCTGGCAATAGTGGACTTGACATTCGGAGGAGTGAACATTCGGAACGCGACGATCAATCACAACAGCAGCAGCAGCAACAACAACAACAGCAGCAGCAACAACAACATATGATGAGTATAAACAACAATAGCAGCAATAATAATAACAATAATATAAATAATTACAACAAGGAAGAAAGCTCAGCTGATGAGCGGAATCTTTCTGATGACGAGAGTGTTGCTGTTAATTAAATTTAGGAAAATTTCGATCACTCACACCTTCCCAAGTGTCATAGCATAAATGTTCATATTTGTTTTCGGCAACCAGAAAGTACAAAAACAAACATACAAAAAAATCACAAACTTGCTTCTTTAGAAACATTATTTATAAAGTCGAAATGGACAAAATAAATAAATAAATAAAAAAATAACTACAAGATGATACTTCAGAGCCATATTTGAATGAATAAGACAAAACGTTACTAGCGATATACGAAAATCTTACAAGAAAATTATTGTTTTCAACATATGAAAATTGTCAAGTCAAAATGTTTCTGTTTTCTTTCTTTCTTCCTTTTTTTGGATCATTTATAAAAGAAAGAAAAATCGCCTTTGAATATTGAAAGAAAATCTTGTATACTAATTCGTGTATACGTCGTAATAGCTGCACAAGTAATCGATCAAATTTAAGCAAATAAATAAAAAAGAAATGTAAAAGCATCAAGAAAATACCAATTATGTTGAAATGAAATGATATGAATATTGAAAAATGAAAAATCTATTTCTAATTGTTTTTAAGAAAATGGAAATTAGTTTAGAAGATTTTTAGATGATCAAAGAGAAATGAATCTTTTAGCCATAATGAAGAGGAAATCCCAATTAATATTAAATGAAATCATTATCTAATCTTATACAATAATAATTTGAGTATTTGTTAAGTGAAGAAATATGAAAAAAGAATAATTACGTGTGCCATCAAGAATTCAATCAAGAAGACACGAATGAATTGAAGAAAACTTTCGTTGTCAAACTTGTGTAAGATTATGATGATCTTTGAGACAGAAAAAATAAGCAATAACTGCATTTTAAAATGTTTTATATATTTCAATCAGAATGCAATCAGATTCCACAAACTACCTCAGATTATAAGAATAAATAAGAATACCTCAAGAATATATTTCTACCACTACACAGAAAAGCCGGTAAAATGAACAGAAAGTCAAGAAAAAGAATAAATACCTCGAGAAATCTTTTAATATCAAGATAAACTCACAATTGATACGATATTAAAGCAACTCAGTAGAAACTTTTTCAAGTAAATGGAATGAAAAATACCTCAGAAACAATTAATGATTTTTATTTTCATAAAATTAAGCGAGTAGTTGTTAAGAAGTTTATTTTTATTTTCTATGAAACGGCAATAAATTGATGATATCTAACTAGGATGGAAGGAAAACCTCTGAACTACCTCACAATAAACATAGTAATGTCACATTAAAAAGAAATCGATAATTACATGAGATAAAATACTTTGAAAGTCACTTGAAGTTGAAGAGTCTTGTAGACGAACCGTAAAAGCTTTCGAAAAGCTTGAACTCCATTTACACTTGTATACACTCGCGATAAATTTACACTTCTTGTATACGATGTTATTTAGCAGATATTTTTACAGTTTTTCAATCAATTTTTAAACTTTTTTCCTTCAATTTGTCATTTTCCGTCTTCCGCGGCTTTTAGTCACAGGCCCGATTAGATTTTCATGTCTTCGTACATTTTCAATTCGTTTTTCTTTTCCTTTTTACTCAAATCAAACATTGATCAAACAAAAAAGGGAAATAATCGAAGAGAATTTTTATTTCTTGTATTTTTCCTTCATTCACATACGTGAATGTGAATCTTCCAATTGCAAAAAGAAATGTTCAACAAAACAAACTAAATACTTATTCAGATACTTGTACCAGGAAAGAAAAATATAAAAAATGAAACTTCCAAGTTGTCTGCCACAAATTTTCGTATTTACATGTTTCATGTTTACAATCATGGAAGTTCATTGTAGTAATGTTGTTTCAAGGGGGGAATGCCGGAGGAATAGAAATTAATGCTAATTTTATTACAATCCAATTTATAGTTACTTCCAATAGTCGATGATAAATTTTATTTACATTGAAACACCATTGAAGTCGTTACCAATTCCACGTTACACAGTTTTTTATATTTTTATGTAATTTTATGGCTTTCTATAAATAGATAGTAGGGGGAAGAAAAGTTAATTTAATTTACCAAGAAAGCTCTTTTTTTCACTCGATCAACCAGTTTAAATATTTGTGTACTTAATCATTACTTGATTTCCATGAAATGGAAGATGATATGAATTTTTCAAAAAGAAAACTTTCAAAAGTCTACAGAAATTCATCACAAATTCGAAGCAATCGATTCTCATCATCATTTGTACTAAAATAAAAAATGAAAAGATTTTAACTAGAATTGAAGTTTCTTAACACATTTGAGAAAAGCTTTCAATTCAAGTTGCATTCGTGTGATAGATTTAAAATAGAAATTTAATGATTAAATGCACAATGTTAATTAAAAAGAGAATGAAAAAATGTGTATTCGACGAACTTGTGCCCAGTGACTTTTGTTTTTAGTGCACAATGCATTTTAAAACGTTAGATGGAAGTTAGAAACGTTTTGTTTTGGTGTAAATAAATAAATGAATTGTACATTCTAAGCCATTCAAACTTGCGTCAAGGATAAACCTCCATTGCATTTTTATTTTGAATTTGAGTTTTTTTAGCATTTATGATTATAGAAATTTATGATTTTTCGAAATTATATTTGAGTTTAAGTTTACTTAATTTTGTTATGCTGCAAAATTCTTAGTATGTAATAAAATAAAAGAAAAAGAACAGAAGAAAAAATAATAATAAAGATTTATGAAAATTTATGCTTTCATTTTTTTGTTTTCAACAATTTATTATTTTCTGGAAATAATTTTCCTTCCTTCCTTTTTTTTGAAATGTCTCTGAAAGGAAAACAAAAATCCAATCGTTTGTCTTTTAAGTTATACGATGAACAAGAATTGATGGTGTGCCTTTTTTTGGAGAAATGAATTATGAAGAATTCACTTACAAATTAGAGTAAAAAGAAAATTATGCCATAAACTAAACTGATAGCAAAAAAAAAAAACATATAAAACAAGTTCAAAGTTTATTATTATTGATGTGAATACCTAGATGAAAAAAAAGGAAATTGTCTTAGAGTAGTAAATTAATAAAACCTGCTTTTCGATGACTTTATTCTTCTCGTCGTTCAGCTGACAGGGAAACTTTCTTATCGAAATGAAGGCGACAACAAAGTTTTAATTTTAATCCTTTAAAGGGTGTGCTTGTGAACATAAGCAAATGATAAATAATATCAATAAAAAGAAACATAGATAAACATTAATATCAATTATGTTTCGATATATTGGAATAAATTTATTAATTTTCAGGATTAACACTTCAAGTCTACAATGGTCAATGAATGCAAAGTGCAAAATATTTTGTGTTTTCACCAGACATGTCGATTAATTAATGAAGAGCCGAAAGACGAATTAAACTACTAAGTTCATTAGTTAATTATGTGATGTTCGTTACTTTCAAGATCAATGTAATGTGCTAAGTAAACAAATAATTTTTTTAATTTTCTTCTCTCCAAACCAAATATTTTGAAAATATTTAAGAATATAACATGGTTTTGTGTATCACATAGGCTTTCTTTAACTTGTACGGCAAATGTTTTCAGAGCCGAGGCCAAGCTCATAAGATTCATTCTGCATATGATTTTGATTTTCACCAACAAGATTATCGATCAACTCATTCATCACTTTGTATTTTCCCATTTTGTCCTAAAAGAAATTAATTAGATTAACACTTTATAAATAATTCTTAACTCACAATAGGTTGTGGTGACCAAATTCCAATATCATGATCGATTCCTGACGTTGCAATGAGCGGTAGAAATGGATGAGGCTGAACGCAATTGACTATAGCTTTATCGGCTTTGTAGACACTCTTGAGTTTGCTTGTCTTTCTTTCCCAGAGGTAGAAATTGCCATCATCGGAGCTGAAAATGTTTTACAAAATAATGAAATTTCAAAATTATTTCAATTAAATTGAATAAACTCACCCAGCGATGATGTATTCGCCGTTTTGACCAAAGAAATTAGCTTCTTTAATATCAGTTTTTGTATTGCAATGTCCTATATATCTTTGCTTGTAATCTCGTGCTTCATGACGCCAAAACTTTTTAAAGAAAATGTTGAAATGAAAGTTAAATAAAATTACAAATTTAATATAGAAAATTCCCACCATTTCATTTTCTGACAACTTTTCTGGATTCGAATCACGATGAGTTGAAGTGCTTCGACTACTGAGCGCTTGATTAATATCCAATTCGAGCATTTTGACACTCTGATCTGATTGATGTGATGGAAATCTCTTTTTAAGTTCTTGCAAACAGTCGTTACTTAAAGTAAGCTGATTAATCTCATACAATGCTCGAGCCAATCGAAAATGAGCTTTGATGTAATGAGAATCGAGATAAAGCGCGCGATGACAATCGCGTAATGCTTCATAACAATCTCCTAAATATTTTCGTCGCATCAATGCAGTAGCACGGTTTAGATAAAGAACAGGATTATTCGAAGTTATTTGAATTGCTTCCGTGTATTGTCGAATGGCTTGAATGTATTTTTCAGTCTCAAGAAACTCATTTCCGGATATTCTGAGGGAGTCAACTTTCTCATTTTTAGGAGGCTTTGAAGCTGGTTCAGTAGAAAGTTTCGGGAGATTTAAATATATTGGCGTTTCACTTTTATCAATCTCAAATAAGTAAATCTGCTCAGCCCCGTAATTGACCAAGAGTTCAGAGCCATTAGGACTGAATGAAACGAATGTAATAGCTTTGCTAAAGTTTTCAGTAGAAGCTTGTAAGTGTCCTGGTGCGTAATATCTCACACATCCTTTCGATAAGTTATCTTCTTCACTTCCATGTGACATTAAGGTAATCATTCGACGATCGTAAAGTCTTGCGTAAGCATCGTTTGTTCCAATAGCCAATTGTTCAGGTCTTCTTGGATTTACTGCAATGCATTTAGCTTCAACGTACTCTTGATGGTTACTAAGATCAACCAAAACAATTTTATCTTCTGAAACGCAGGTATGGGGCTCACGCAAATCAATCTGGAAGACACATCCATCTTCACTGGATGAGAAGAATGTTGAAGGCACTTCAGGAACACAAGCAATGCGTTTAACTCGTGATTGGTGACAACGACACTTAAATATGGGATCATCTGTATTATGTAGGTCGAATGCATACATACAATGATCTGCTGCTCCCGTTACCAACTGTTGGTCATTTGTTTTCGGTAAGAATTTCACCGAGAAAATATTGCCACGATGTGGAGTTTGAAATGACTTGAGCACTTTTCCTTGGTAAGGATCCCATAAAAACACACACAAATCATCAGAAGCTGATGCTAAAACATTTCCATTTGACGTGAATTCCAAACAATTTACACATCCTTCATGTCCGATAAGTTTTTCTCTTAAATCAAAACGATCGATGAAAGGCTCGAAAACTTGAAGATTCTTAATTGACGCGATGTTGTTGTTACGTTCTCGATCTTGTAAAATGTTAACGATATTCATTTCAAGTGATGTATGCAATTAGATAAGCAAGACTTTGTCACAGATTTCCAGAATATCTCTTTTTGTTTTTCGATGTATTTTGTTTATTTACTCTTTTTTGAACCGTTTTGTTTTTGAACCGTTTCTGATGCAGAACTTGGATTAACAGAACTGGAGTTAGATTTAGAAATGAGATTAAGAAGCTTTTGATGTTTCTATCATAGAAAGCTTTAGATTTCTGTAAGTTTTTACAGTTCCAATTGTTCTAACTAAATTGTTTAAAATAATTAGAGTCAAAATAATTATTTCCATTCACATTCTTGATTTCTCTATTATTCACACATTTGATAATCGTTAATGTTGATAATGTAAAAAAAGTTTAACATTTGTCCGTGAGCTCTTCGGGTTTTTCTAATTGAATTCAAATTATCTAATGTTAATTACGAAGTTGAATTTATTTCCTGGTTTCCCCAAAAAACGAAGTTTGTATCAAAAATTGTAATGAAGTTCTCAATAAAACCGCATGAAAGTCTTTTTATAAAAGAGTTATTTGATCATCTTTTTAATTAACCTGATTTAGTATAAATACTATCGAGATTTCGTTATCAAATCATTCAGTTTTGTAATCTATCATTGTAAACAATAAGCCTCAAGTAATTTAAAAATGAAAACCGTTTGCGCTATTTTATTAATTGTGTGCATTTATGTTGTTATTGAAACAACAGCAAGAGCTTTAGACGAGAATGACGTAATTGAACTGACACAAGCACATGGAAGTTTGATGGAAAATGTAAAATATTTAAATTTAGCTTCAGGACATGAAGGATTAATCGAGAGTAAGATAGATTCAACATTGACTTGTTCATGAAGAATTTAGGTAATTTTAACTGATTTTTTATTCAGAACGACACATTTTCTGTAATAGCGAAATGGAAGAGGAAACAGAGGAAGAAGAAGACGATTGCGGAGATGACGATGACGACGATGATGACGACAGCGATGATGATGATGATGACGATAGCGACGACAGCGATGATGATGATGACGATAGCGATGACAGCAGTGATTCATCATCAGATTAATTTGGTCATTTTTTATGTTACTTTAAGTCTTTGCTTTAAGTAAATACCAATGACCAAATAGGTCAAATATAATGCAAATGAAATATTGAATATGAAATAAAATATATTTGAGCATCTAAAAGGATTTTTTTATTTTTTTTATTTCTAAGCTTTTCTTAATTATTATTAAGAATGGATTTTTATAACATTTCCATTACAAAATATTTTTATATTTGTCTTTTGAAGACATAATATCTAGAAGGTTTTTGAATACGAAGGAATCACACTCTATTTAAATATCTTACGATTTCATTGATATGAAATTATTGTTAATTTCTCGATTTTGCTTATTCCAAACGTTACCATAAAGTCGATAGGAAAGGTTTAGAAACAGATTACCAGAATACGTATTTTCCGTTTTGAACTGCTCTTTCAAACGCAAACAATTAAAATTTTGTTTTAAAATTAAAACTTTCCGTTTTCCTGTAATCTTCATAAAACTTCCGACATCACGTCAAGTTTTAAATAATTAATTCTTCTAATTTTATTCATTTCATATTTATCGCTTAATAAAGATATTGTAAAAAATTCTTTTTGTCCATGAGCTTTCCATTGAATGTCACTTTTTCAAATTGAATTCAAATTATCTTGTGCCGAATTGGAATCGAATTAAGTAAAAAAGTTGACTTATTTTCCGGGTTTCCCTAATAAATCACGTTTGCAAAAATTGTGCTGAAATTCTTTTGAATCAACCTGATTTAGTATAAATATTATCGATATTTCATTATCAAATCATTCAGTTTTGTAATCTATCATTGTAAACAATAAGCCTCAAGTAATTTAAAAATGAAAACCGTTTGCGCTATTTTATTAATTGTGTGCATTTATGTTGTTATTGAAACAACAGCAAGAGTTTTAGACGAGAATGACGTAATTGAACTGACACAAGCACATGGAAGTTTGTTGGAAAATGCAGAATACTCAAACTTGGCTTCAGGACATGAAAGCTTAATAAAGAGTAACATAAAATTTAACGTTAACTACTTATATTCAAAATATTAAATTATGTTTTTGTCATTTAGAACGACATATTTTCTGTAGAAGTGAACAGTCTGAAACAGAGGAAGATGATTGCGGAAGTGATAGCGATGACGATAGTGACGACGATGATAGCGATGATGATGATGATGACAGTGGCGATGATCTTGGTGATGGTGATGATAGCGATGAAGATAGTACCGATGACGATAGTGACGATGATGACAGTGACGATGACATCAACTTCTGCGACTAGACGTATCATGTGCTTTTTCAAAAATCTTATTTATTTCATTCAAACTATTGTGTTCACTTATTTATTAATTTACATATTACAGTGGAAGCCCGTTAAGAGCAACTCCATTAAGAGTAAAAGCTCGCTAAATCCCCACACACTCACATTTCCGAACAATTTTTGCCGGTTAAGAGCAAAATCCTAATAAAAGCAAAGCCCTGGGGTGAGCATGAGAGTTCATATTAAAAGCACGCCCGTTATAAGTAAATAAGAAAAAAAAGCAGTCTTGCAGTTTTCAACGCGTTCATCGTGTTTCTTTATAAAAAATAATATATATTAGAGACGCGTAAAATTCAAATGCAGCATATTCATAAAAAAAACTCTAAATAGAAAAAAAAATAATAGTAATAAAATTGAAAAATACCGATGAAAACCGTTCAAATCTTGGAGAAAAATGTGTCAAAGTTCTTAAGGATGCATTATCTTTGATATATACTGAAATGCATCACTAGGTTGATAACGACTTTTTCATTAAGATTTTCGAAAAAGTCCGTTAAGAGAAAAAGCCCGTTAATTGTGACTCCCTTCAGTGTTTCTCTTAACGGGCTTCCACTGTATTTATTAATTCTATCAAATTAAATACATATGTAATGATGTGTTACTAAAAACTAAATTTCATATTGACAATAAAGATAAATTCACTATTTATAAATAATATGTAAGTAAATATTTTTATACCTGTTTCGGTTAACATTTTAACGAAAGAAATAAATTTTAAGATGATCACTTAATTATGTCATTCTAAGCATTCGTTTATAAATCATAATATAACAATTGTCTTTGAATGGCTCTTAGCTCAAAATTCAGAACCAGAATTACATCTCTTCATGAATATGCGAGTATTCCTACAGTTTACTTTAAAATAAAACGACAAAAAAAAAATTTATGAGAAATGTAATTGGCCCAAAAATTTCATCATCAAAAAGCTGAGAGGAACCACCCAGAATTATGTCGTTCTCATAAATTAATTAAATCTCCAGGATTGTAACCTTGTCTTAAATTTTAAATCCTTTATTAATTGAAAGGTTAGATTTTCAAAAGATCAGTTTTTATAATTTTTTTTAATCTTCAGATCAACTCCAATTATTTGTACAATTTTCTATAAATATTAAATTATTTGATTAAAAATCAATCAAATATTAAGACTACGATTCGGAAAAAAAACTTTTAACAAAAAAAGGCTGGTGTATACAAATACAAAAGAAATTATAAAACAAAAAGTCATAATGAATAGCAAAATAAGATTATTTTTTTTTTCTCTTAATATTTGGTTTTTTAGATCACTAATGCATATATTGATAAGTAAGCAATAAAGTTTTCAAAAAGAAATCTACAAAAAAGGACAATTTATTGTTTTTGACAAAAATTATACGTAGATCAAAATTTTTCAAATTTTTTTCAAATTATTGTTATTATTAAATAATTATTTTTGCCAAAAAATCCCCGACTCAATTAAGTGATTGAAAAGAAAATTAAAAATTTTCACGTAAATATTTGTTCAAAAAAAATTTGTCCCTTTTTTTGAAGATTTCGATTTGAAAACTATTGAATCTGATAATTATTTTTATAAAAAATAAATTGTCGCTTTCTAATTTAATCAATTTAATTTAAAATTGTCTCTTGAAACTAGTATATATAAAGCAGATTTGATCAACAGTATTCACTAAGTTTTTCGAATCTAAAACAGAAACAAGTTCAAGATGAAAGCTATTTTCTTTATTCTTTTGATCGCAGTTGTCTTCATTTCAATGGAAGCATCAGCAAAACATCTCGTTGGAGATGAATCAATGAATCTTGTCTCGAATCATGGAATGATTGAAAGTAAGGAAATTCACTTAAGTTGTTCTTCATAAAGTAAAATTTTATTTGTCGTAAATTAGAACGTGAAGCTTGCCGTCGTCGTGGGGATGATAGTGAAGATGAAGACGAAGATGATGATGAAGATAGCGATAGCGACAGTGACAGTAGCGAGTAACATCTTTAAAGATTTGTTAACGTTGAGGAAGTAACTATTGATGACCAAATGTTCCTATTATAATGTTGAATTTGAAATAAAAATATATTTAATTATCGCATCAAAAAAATTATCCTTTTTATTTTGCTACATGCATCATATTTGAAGCATTAGGAAATATTATCTTTAAATACACAAATGATATAATATCAAGCCTTGGAGAGAAAAAAGGAATTCCGATTAAACATGATTATGAGATTCGATAACGAAGAAGACAAAAACGATCAAAAGAACTGCAACAGCGTTTTTCATGTTGAATGTTTTACTTCGAATTTTGTTGCAAATAATAAAATATCATTCGAAAAGTATCGCTATTTATATGGTTGACTTNTTATGTGATTCATTTCTAATTCCTTTAGTTAATTGTTTTAAAACAAGAAAAATTTGATAATTTTTCAAGAGTGAAGTCATCTGAAAGTTTTTCGGATTTTCAGAGAAAAAATATGCAATTAGATACTTGATGACAAATGTGTTACTCATTTCCAGTTTTTCATTTTCATTTTCTATAGTAACAAAAATGGCGTTTTGTGAAAAGTTTAATTTCTCCTTTTTAATAAAATTCTTTGACCGCAAAATCATTTATGTACATAAATTGCAATACTTTTCGAATGATGTTTACTTTGAAAATAATGAAGAGAAAATGTGAATAAAAAGCGGATATTAAAAGATATTTTCATATTCTCAATTAGAATAAATTCATTCCAAAATACTAGTTAGGATTGAAAATTGTTTCTCGCTTCATAAGTGCCTACCTATTTAAATGAATCATTTTGTTTCTTTGTCTATTCTAGTTTTTAAATGTTTGAACCAAAAAAGCTTAGGTGACCTAAGTTAGGTCACCTTTTTTACGATATTTGAAAATATCTAATCAAATCTAATCATTATTTAAAAAATATATTGTCTCTAATTTCAATGAAAATTGTCTCTTGAAACTAGTATATATAAAGCAGATTTGATCAACAGTATTCACTAAGTTTTTCGAACCTAAAACAGAAACAAGTTCAAGATGAAAGCTATTTTCTTTGTTCTTTTGATCGCAGTTGTCTTCATTGCAATGGAAGCATCTGCAAAACATCTCGTTGGAGATGAATCAATGAATCTTGTCTCAAATCATGGAATGATTGAAAGTAAGAAAATTCATTTAAGTTGCTCTTCATAAAGTAAAATTTCATCATGAATTAGAACGTGAAGCTTGTCATCGTCGTGGGGGAAGTAGCAGTGATAGTGATGACGAAGATGAAGAGGATGAAGAAGATGATGATGATGATGACGATGAATAATTTCTTCATTTTTTTTATGTTACAAAGGTATGACTGTTGCTAATGAAGTGTTAGACATGATATAAATATATTAAAGTTATTATTTGCATTCAAACATTTTGTATTCTTTCATTTAATGAAAATTTTATTCAGAGAATTCTTAAAGTTTTTAAAAAATATAAAAATATAAGACAGTAAATTTTTAAAGTTTGTCAGAGGCAGTAAGTTATTTATTACGTTCCAACGCGTTGCCAAAATATGCTTTGCATGATCGGAAAAACTTCGTGTTGCGGAATGTCGCGGATTCCTCGCGATCGATCCAAGAACAAAGTAATAATCATCTCAGCTTTTGATTGGCTGAGATGAACATAGAATGTGTATAAAAACCGCGACTCGCGTCATGCTCGTGGCTCACAATTTTTGAAAAGCTTCGCCAATAAAAAGAAAGGTTTAAATGAAAAAAACTTGTGTTCTTAAGAAGCAGTTTCAAGCAATCTCTTACAGGTCTCCCCGAGATTGAAAATCGTTTCATTTATAATGTCAAATGCAAATTCGTATTTAACCTTTGGGTGTTTCCAGTACTTTTGCTAAATATGTTTAGTCTTTAGTATGTATCTGCTTTAACAATGTTAATTTTTGCTCAAGCATCCTTAGCTATAAGTACATTTACAAAATGTGTCTAACATGAATGAATGTTTTCTTAGAAATGTATTAAAATTGTATAATTTATCAGTCAAATATTTTCTGTTTTAGTAAATAGTTTAAAAAAGGTTATGAAAATAATAATTCATAGAATTTCTAACGGGTTCTGTGAATTCATTACTTCGTGATTTTTTGCCTTATGATGAATGATGATTGATTATTTCTGAAAAAGTTTTTATCGAATTTGTTTTTATTAAGTCACGTCTGGAATATTTTCATGGTTTTTATGTTAAGTCAACCATATAAATAGCGATACTTTTCGAATGATATTTTATTATTTGCAACAAAATTCGAAGTAAAACATTCAACATGAAAAACGCTGTTGCAGTTCTTTTGATCGTTTTTGTCTTCTTCGTTATCGAATCTCATAATCATGTTTAATCGGAATTCCTTTTTTCTCTCCAAGGCTTGATATTATATCATTTGTGTATTTATAATATATCCTAATGCTTCAAATATGATGCTTGTAGCAAAATAAAAAGGATAATTTTTTTGATGCGATAATTAAATATATTTTTATTTCAAATTCAACATTATAATAGGAACATTTGGTCATCAATAGTTACTTCTTCAACGTTAACAAATCTTTGAAGATGTTAATCATCACTACTATCATCATCATCATCATCATCGTCGTCATCTTCACTGCTACTATCACGATTGCAAGCTTCACGTTCTAATTTACGACAGATAAAATATTACTTTATGAAAAACAACTTAAATGAATTTTCTTACTTTCAATCATTCCATGATTCGAGACAAGATTCATTGATTCATCTCCAACGAGATGTTCTGCAGATGCTTCCATTGCAACGAAAACAACTGCGATCAAAAGAATAAAGAAAATAGCTTTCATCTTGAACTTGTTTCTGTTTTAGATTCGAAAAACTTAGTGACTACTGTTGATCAAATCTGCTTTATATATACTAGTTTCAAGAGACAATTTTAAATTAAATTGATTAAATTGGAAAGCGACAATTTATTTTTTATAAAAA